>JAAVTS010003112.1:0-20848 GCA_022845575.1 Baylisascaris ailuri | reverse complement strand
GTATGTGTGTATGTGTGTGTATGTGTGTGTATGTGTGTATGTGCGTGTATGAGTGTGTATGTGTGTGTATGTGTGTGCATGTGTGTGTATGTGTGTATGTGTGTGTATGTGTGTATATGTATGTGTTTGTGTGTGTGTATGTTTGTGTGTGTATGTGTGTGTGTGTGATAGCGATTGAACCGTCCACCACTACGGATAAGCAGAAAGTCCAAAGAATCAATCACAGACACTAAGGAATAATTTTAAACGCAACCGTTGAACAATCCGAAATACTCTCAAGCAGTAATAATACGACCCTATGTGATTGCATTTCGAAAAAAGCTGACGGTGGTCGAGGACATGGGGGACGGGGAAGGTGCGATATATGTGAGTGGTCTTAAAACAGATGGCTGGTTAAAATAAGAATGTAACACACTGCTGCAGTGACGACGTTAAACTACGCTAAACAAATGCAGTCACTATGCCCTGAAACCTTTGCGTTCCTTTCTTGTATCATAGAACCCGTTTACGTCACTACAGTTGCGACCCTTCTCTTTTAATTATTAACGGTAAACAGCACAAATTTAATGCTCTTTCCGATTTCGCAACAACGAGTGATCTGCCTCTAATGGATGTCGGATTTTGATAGGCGTGATGGCCTATTCCACTTCTTCATTAGTAGGGTTTTATGTTTTGAGTGTTCTTTATGTTGTCTGCGAAATAAAGATTGACACAGTAAAGTAATTTAAACGCGTAATTTCGCGTAAATAACGACAAATGATCATCAAATGTTCAAGTCAGCATGAAGTGAAACAGACAACACTATAATGCAGTACGATGCGCAATCGAGAAAACAAGAGAGCTCTAATCTGGATGAACTTCGTTGGATTTTCATCGTGATCGATCTTCAGTGTTTCGGCGGAAACCGATCCGGACCCACATGGCAACGATGTATTCAAAACACATAAAGCGAGGGTCAGCAACGACAAATCACTATGCAGCCTTGGCTCTTGAGACTGCTTGGACTAACATCGGGCCCAATGTTGTCCCAAACATATTGGTAAACAACTCGGGCACTGTACAGCCTCATGCAACAGTCACAAGTAGTTCTTCAAATAATTGCTATACCTGGTCGATCAAAATCTCGCTGTATGTCCTCTACTTGATGTCCAAATTGGTTGCTTTTTATGCTGAAATCTTGTAGACAGATGTATTGAGTTTGGTTTTGGTATCTATGAATTGTTCTCGATTGCTGTTATAAGAAGAGTCAATTCTTTGATAGCTAAGGCTTAAATTTTCATGTCTTTCAAAAACACTGCAGCCGAAAAAGGTGATAACTCATCAAGAACGAGATGGTGCTCATTCAGCACGCATTCTTCTTATCTCTGAATTCAATGCCCAAAACTCAATGAAGACAGCAACAAATTGAGCCTTTCCTAAAGTTCGTAACCAAGCCGCAACACCAATAATATCACTGGTGTTTGCCCCTGTAACCGCCAGTGTCAGCATTCCGCATTAACGGCAAAGAAGAAAGCATAGAGAGCAGTATCTTCAGAAATACGAAAAGCCTTGCTGTTTACAGCCACATCCTCATTCTCGCTCGCTTACAGTCGTCTTCCGAACCACAGTCCAGAAACCATACCCGGCTTTCCGGAATGCGCCTGATCTTCCCCTTTCCTTCCTGCCATCCGTTCCCCTCTGCTGAAGCCCTTGACCAAGAAAATGTACATACAAATTTCTGAAATGTGTTCAGGGTCTAGAAAAAGCGAACAGCAGACCACAAGGCTTTTTCCTTGTCCATGCTCACTCACCTTACTGCTCGTGCTCTTTGGCTCATCGGTATATAATTTACGACCACTTTCTGACCAGACTTCAGGTCAACGTGCCCTCATTCTCTCGCAACCCCCCCTCCCCCCCTCCCCCTCTATGTTAGTCCAGAGTTTAGAGAGGTGATATAGCTGTTCGGTGGCCAGCGGTAAAAAAAAAACCCTGCACATACTTCTTGCGTGCAACCATTGCCTAATATTGCATTTCGATTGGTCGAAAAGACTGCGTTTTTAAAACAAATCTTTCAGGTTATCTATTTATTTAGAACAAGCAACATAACTTTGCGAGAAGGTAAAGATGTGCCGGGCACAACAACAAAATAGAGTTAGTATTACATTGCAAACACCGAAGACACCATCAATAAATACACCAAAATATAATCTTTCAGCTCTTCGGTCCATCAAATGCCATTAAAGCACAGCGGCACAACACTCAGAAGGGAGCATTGCAAGAAAGAAACGGCAGGTAAAAAAATAGGAACATCCCAACCCAAACGTATCGCAATCAATAGAATTCTTTGACGGCTAATTTCGTTCTCTGTCAACCCCTAATAGCCATCTGGCGCCCCCACGACCTACTTTCTTAAAAATCTGCAACGGTATGAGCACTGAAATATCAGACCAAAAAACCGACAGCAGTGAGAACCATAAAATAACCTGCGAAGCAAACGCACATATTCTTCAAGAATTCTTCCACTGAGCATAAAACTTGAGAGCATTCTCGAAGCAATGTATGAAATCCAGTCCAGTACACATCATCTGATGTTACCATCAAAATAACCTAGACACATCCTACCCACCACAAACGCACACATACTCATAATCCTGCATAAGAATGTTAGGCGGATTAGGAAGCTCTCCTAGCATTACTCACAAGGAGCCAAAATAGAGCAAGCTGGTTTGCTTATTGAACGTTTACTGGAGATTTCTTCCACAACAATTTTTGAATTTGAACTTCACTATTACAGCTTAACAAAGCAATGCCGAAATTACGCATTACTTCATCTATTAATTTTAGTGGTCAAGAAATAAACAAAAACGACGCCACCCAAATATTTCAAAGGGTTGGAAATTTCATGACGATTTTCTCGTAATTTCTTTCCAATTCCCCTCCTTGAACTAAACTTGAAATACCCGTTTATTAAAGTTTAATCTCAAAAGCTAGGACAACCTCCATCGTCAAAAACTTAAAAACTGGGATGCCTGTCTTTTAATGTCTAAAAATTGCAACATTTGTTTCTCAAAGTTTAAGAGCTTAGAGCTGGCTGCCGTCTCAAACATAACACATTCCATTTACACATAGCCAACATATAACACAAAAAACACTCCACTCTTCTTGGCAATAAAACAACTTAAAAACCCTTCAAAAGGAACAAACAAACCGAGTCATCAGTTAGGCTGGGACTGAGAAAAAAGAGAGAACAATTCGAGTCACTAGTTAAGCTGGACCGAGAGAACAATCAACAAAAAAAGAAAACACATAAAATCAAACAATAAAACAAGAACTGGGAATGAGGAACTAGCGCCATGCAATGATTATCACAAAAAACTTAACGACAGAATCCAAAGTTGAGGCCACAGTTTATTGTTCCTTCACATGCTTCTTTTTGCGTCTATGAAGCACACAATCGATGTACTTATTCGCATACTCGTGCACTTTCTTCTCGTCCAATTTCGTACGCTGGGATAACGCCGTTACGCCCTTCTTCATAATCTCTTTGTATTCATCCTTCGTTATCCGCTTCTTCCTGTATCAGTAGCGAAAAACGTTTAGAAACCATTCACTTGAACTACAAATTTAGAATATTTATCGAATTTTGGAAGAAATCACTAAGTAAATTCCACACCGCCTAGTAGGTGTGGTAAAAAAGATCACGTATGCAATGCACTGATAATAACTGACAGGACTCGTCTCAAAGAGCTTTACCTGCTCTCCCGAAATCCAACCGTGGTTGGGGATTTCAATTAGCAGCCCTGCACCCTGTCCGCCACTACGGATAAACTGAAAATCTAAAGCATCAATCACAGACACTAAGCAATAATTTTAAACGCAGCAGTTGAACAATCCAAGATACTCTCAAACAGTAAAAATACGACCCTATGTGATCGCATTTCGAAAAAAAGCTGACGGTAATCGAGGACATGGGAGACGGGGAAGATGCGATATATGTGAGTGGTCTTAAAACAGATGGCTGGTTAAAATAAGAATGTAACACACTGCTGCAGTGACGACGTTAAACTACGCTAAACAAATGCAGTCACTATGCCCTGAAACCTTTGCGTTCCTTTCTTGTATCATAGAACCCGTTTACGTCACTAACATTGCGACGCTTTAACGGCATACAGCACAAATTTAATGCACTTTCCGATTTCGCAACGACGACTGATTCGTACTTACTTATATAATATATGTTACCGCTATGAGCTTTGAACTCCATCTCATATACTAGGTCCGTTAGAAAATCTATGCTACACTACACATTCTTACTATCTTGAATGTATTTCAGTTACAGTCCTTTTAAGGTATCTCTGAGCTCTGTGAAGTGACTACTCCTGCCTAGTGGACCATAGACCACAACTTGCCCTACTTCCACTCACTTCATATAAGCAACTGCACGCCTCGTCACTACAATAAGACAGACTCAGTCAACTGGCATATATGTTAAATCCCCACCAGCGCCTCTGAACGAATAAATTTCATAAACGTTTCATTTTAAATAATCACTTGTATGCCTTCTTCAGCGATTCGGAAAGCATGTGACGCGCCTGATCGAACATTGGCCCGTTTTTGTGGATTCTAGCGTCAACATCACTAGTTTCCTCTTCTTCGGCACTCGCACTCTTCCGCCCACCGAATTCCTTTGGCTCTGGATCTTCTTTATTTGACTTATCATTACCGTTAGCTGTCGTACTTGTGCCCTGTAAGCGAAAAATAATTGGCTGAGAATAAGCGCAGAATAGCCAACTAGCCGCATGGCCTTTAACCGCAACTGAGATGGCGTACGACTAGAGTAACGTTTAGATATAACTATAAAGCACTGCAAACACATCCTACTTTGATGAGTTCGGAAATTTGGCCCCACTTACATGATTTGTTCAGGTGCATCTTAAATCACCTTAAATCTCACTAAAAAAAAAAAAAAAAAAAACTAACGGACCTCTCCAAGGGACTGAACAGCGTTTGCTTCGGTCAACTGTCGAATTCTCTCTGTCAATGGTTCGAGCGACGTATCCACTTCAGGAATACGAGTGGCCGCCACCGGAGGTGGGGGCGGCACACCAGATAGCGGGAGGCGCGGTTGCTGTGAATTAGCCGTCGACTGTAGTGATGCCAAATTCGCGAGTTGTTGAGTAAGCTGTTGGTTCTGAGTGGGCATCTGCACCTGACCAAAAACGAAAGGTGCACCCGATTGCGATATCGGAGGTCCTAGCGAACCATTTCCCAGAAGCCCTGCTGCCAGAATATTGTTTACTGCAATTAACAAGCATCGTCGAACATACTGCTTAAAGAAACCCCAGAAAAGCTTAGCGCATTATAGAAAGTTCCCATTTTCGCAAATCTCGGATAGTGTTCCAACCTATATCTTGAGAGTCGCCCCAACAGAGGAAGAAATATCATCACATGTTATTCTCCCTGAAACTACACCATACACCATTTCTCTCCAGAAACAATTCGTACCACCATCCTCCCAGAATATCATCCTGAAAACGTTCCACACTCCCTTCCTTTAACAACAAGGTGCAAACGAACGAACCTGCGCCGATAGGAAACGATGGCTGCATCAGAAGATTTGGAAACATCTGTGGCGGTAGCTGAAGCAAATGCTGTTGACCAAGATGATGGCTCGCAATAGATGATAGTCCCAGAGGTGACTGCGCACAAAGGGACGATGATCCCATGCCGAACGGTGGCGCAAATGCGTTCAATGCGAAGGACGTTGAGGGCGGTGCTGCAAACATAGAGTTGTTGAAATACACAACGAAATACGCTTCTGAGTTCACAATATAAGCTAGATAAAACATGCACATCGACTATAAGAATAGTGAATGTTGTGCATTTCTTCAGCAAATGTTAGAAGCTCACAACGACAGACCGAATCAATTCTCATCAGCGACTGCTAGGTTGGCTAAAACATTTTTTGACCTTACCAGCGGTCAAAATGGCCCATCGTTATACTCGAGATGAAATGGCAGAAATAGCGACACATCTGCTTAGGCGGTGAATTTGAACTTGAAAGTGATGCATATGCGAAAAGAAACCAAATCATTAAAATGGTGACCGATTCCACAAGGAATGTGGTAGTCCATACCAGATGCGTATGAAAAAAGCTGTTTCAAAAAATTCTAAATCACACATTTTCATTCATCAGTGAAGATGAGTGAAAGAAAAAAGTAACGACTTCAAAGTTCCTGTCCTGCTTGCATAAAAAACATCTGTGTTGAGAAACGCACATGTATTACCTAAATCACCCACCAGTGGAAGGAATAACGGCAACAAAACAGAATATCTGCAAACGCTGAAATCTTGACCCTCAAGCTGTCGTCCCTTTTCAATTAAGCTTGCAAAAATTCATTTTTCAGCGCCTTAAACACTTCATCCATTCTACTCGCATCTAACTGCATATCAGATTTCATCGATTTGGCCGCAACATTCAATCTTATCCACAGAAAAGGGAACCTGGGCCACGTTGCATTTATTTTCGACATTCTTACGTTCAAAAATGCCAAGGAAACGTAAACAAACAACAACAGAGTTTTGTAAAATTGAAGATCCAACAACATTAAGATGCACAAAGAAACACACCAATTCCTTCGAATTAGAGGCAGAAACAAAACACTTACTATTTAGCGACGATGGTGCAGCAGCTAACGCAATCTGTGGTGAGATAGGAGGACGCATAGTAGCCCGGTTCGGTATTGGAATCCCTTCGAGTGAGATAGTCTGTTGCATAGGCGGACCTGTTGGCAAAGGAATAGAAGCAGTCACATTTGTGCTTTGCACAGAAGTTGTGGGTGAGCCCCAACGAGTCGGGCGATTCTTGCGAGTGCTAGTTCCTGCTACATTACTGACTTCAGCCCTCGCTTCCATCTAAAATCACACATCACGCAGAAATATTACCTCCTAGGCGGGCTACGACGCATCGGACGATCAAACATTTAAGGGAGAAGCTTCACAAAACAAAGCCAACGCGCTGCACGCGAGACCCTCCCAAAACACTACAGTTTTCATTACCTGTTTTCCCTCTGCACTGTTTTTCTGCCTATTATAGAATAGGAGAGTGCTTAGCAAAGTGAGGCTCGAACGGCCGATAAGATAGCCAAAAATGATGTAAAATATTGATTGAAAGGAATCCTCGAACTTGAAAGAAAAAACTGAAGATCCCATGCAAAAGTTTTCACTTCAGAAAAGAAACAACAAACGAGATTATATGTACCTATGTCAATCTGCCACAATTTACGTGACAACCTGTGCACTAGTTATTGCCATTATCTCTACTTTTCACGTATCCCTTTTTGGCCTGCACACGATATTCCTGTGAAGAGTAAGTATCTCAAAATTTAACTTCATGCAGTTTGCAAGCTTCTACTGCTTTATCATTAGGTAGTTTTGTGGTTGCAAAAGCTAGTCTAGAACCCCTCTCCTTTCAAATCAGCGGATTCGCACAAGATGCAACAGTCTCCTTGAATAAAACATTTTTTCATCGGTCTTCAAATAAGCAAATTTGGCAGAAACAGAAGATGAGTCTTCTACCTACTGTACCACGGTAAACCACATATGTGATCATGTGCACAAACAGAACGAAACTCCGATTATAAATTTCTGCTTGAAAGCTGGAAACTGTTTATAAGCTCTACCTCAGCAGTGTCACCTCTCGAAGTCGTACACCCCTCCCGGTTGTTCAGGCCCAACTAAACGGCGAAAATCACCTCAAAGTAGAAACTTTCGCTGCAGTCTGATTTTTACATACCAATTACGAACAGCCCAATTTACTCATCTCCCAGACTTATCTTCTTTTAGCATCGTGGAAGGGGTGACAATCCATTCTCAATTATGTGTGGCCGAAAAAATTCGGGAAACCAAGTCCAACGTTTATAAACGGAGTTTTACTATAGCCTGTATACCCCTAAGATCCTATCATTAGAGAATATAGAGATTGATTAAAAGATGAGGCGAGAAAAAAATGAAAAAAGCGTGTTGATAAGTTAAATTAAAAGAACTTATGATGTTGAAATGCTCTCTCAGTTTCTTCGCCAAGAGGTGATGATATCGAACAGAAGTTAAAGCTATTTCTTCGATGCTGCAAACGTTATTGCTCCAATCTCTATTTGAATGTTGAATAAGTGGTATTTAATGCTCAATTCAAACCAGTCTAATTAAAACAATAAACGCATCATTGAAATATGCTTCAATATTCAATAGAATACAATAAGCGCGGTCAGTTTTGATCAGCTAGAAAGAAATGCTTCCTACCATTGAGGGCATTTACTTCAATTATTAACCAAATGAAAGCCCTATATACAAGCAGCTATAATGTCGTTGATGAGATCATAGTCATTACCTAATGGCTAAGTAACGATCGCTTTTCCCATGATTAATGGCACATTAGATTGGGAAAATCAACCACTACTACGAATGAAAGCATGCAGACCGGAAATACTCAAAAACATTGAAAACTTTTGTAACCTTCAAAAAACGTACAGAAACAAAAATTCGAGAACCATGAAACAAAAACTACAAAAAAGGATAAATGAATGGTGTTGGACTCAATTAAGATTCGCTGCTTTGAAAGAGTATTCATTGGATATATCCCGTCTAAGATAAGCAAAAGTCGGCAGCCGGTTTCTCATAAAATAACCCAATGAAGAAAGGAGATACCAGCTGACGAATTTCGTATCCCTCATTCTTTCATTATTCTTGCCACTTATATGTCAAGAAAAGGGCGAAGCCAACAATATACAAAACACAAGTGCATTCTCAGCGAGCATAAACTGTTGATCGCTTCCTCAACCCATTGAATATGTTACAAGAAGTTCATTCGCGATCAACTTTTTACATAGCAAAACTGAAATCAACAAAAATTATACTACGATGAAATAAAAGCAAAATATTATAGGAGAGGAATGAATTCTTAAAAGCGAACAAATATAGAAAATTAGGTGAGAAAGTTAGATTGCATTACTCACATCATCGAAGCGGAACAATGCCCTCCAAATATGAAAACACAAACTCGCAAGTCACTTATGGCTAACAGCAAAATTCAAACAAATCAAATGTAATTTCTTGAATTTTGGAGGTAAAATGACATATGCGATAAACGTGCACAGTAATATCGTTATAACTGAAGAGATGAATATGGTCGCCAGAAACAAAAAAAGCTGCGTGAAGAAATAAATGATCTTATTGATTTGGCTTACGTAAATAACCATACTGATTTGCGCTACGTAACAGATCTCTGGTGTTTGAGATCGAATAAATATATTATTTAACAGAGAATCGGTACTTGCGAAAACAGCTATTTGCCATCAGCGCAACTGATACCTAAATGAAAAAAAAGAAGTTTAAAACAGATGGGTTGGACGCATAAGAAAAAATACAACGCGATAATGCAGAAAATAATAAACGCAAAGAAAATCGAGGCAACCGAATACGCCTCTCATTTCTAGTCTCAATCTACTTCTTAACAATGACAATAATGAATAGTTCTGGGGGTTAGCTAATTAAGGCAGTTTGCATACCTGTGGCTCCTTAAATATCATAAATCTAAACTGCATCGAGCCTATAAAAAATGCAATTAGAGTAAAGTCAGAGTGGAAAAAATTTAACATTTTCCAAAAAAAGCTAATCGGAACGCTTATCAGTTCTATAACAAAGTCGGTTGTTAAAAGATAAACTCCCTCGTCCTATGTGATAAAAAGGGCAAAACAAAGCGATACAATGAGGCAGTGAAAAAAGCGAAAGCTTCCGCTGCGTACAGAGGTGCTACCTTAACAAAAGTGAGATGCTTGCATAAGTGGCCGCGTTGCGATATGAAAAACCAACGTCGAGCAGCAGCACAGCAGAGAATTCACCTACGCGAGCGTTGTGACGACCGGNAAAAAAAAAAAAAAAAAAAAAAAAAAAAAAAAAACGACAGAACATAGAGCGAGCCGGATAGCGGCGGTTGGCAGGTGGAAGAGTCGCCGCCGTAATGCTGCTTGTGACCAACAAGGTAAACACTCCTCAAGCGTTTACTCTTTATTATGTCAGATTTCGACTAAATAATGATTTAGTTTGGTCAAAATCTGTAATGAACTAGCAGCTAGATTACTATCACTGTCACTCCTGCAATGTAAACGCAAAATAAAAAGTATAAAAAATATTAGCATATATAATATATCTACGTTAGGACTGCATTCGTCCCCTTCCAAAAAAAAAAAAAAAAAAAAAAAAACTGGAGACCAAATTTATTCAAGACATCAAAAGTATGAGCAGCTAACATGCGAAAACACCAAAATGCAATAAACCATCTCAGTACGATAATGCAAGTGACCACCTAGGCAAAATGAATCGACGCAGCTAGTCGAAAAAATGACTGAGAAATCTTTCAAAATAAAAGACATGCCTGCGCGAAATGCAATTACTAATGCATCCATCCATAACGGTGATCTGAAGCCATTAATAATTAAATCCTTATTAAATGCATTGAAAATCCATAAACCCAATCCTGGAGAAGCAATTACTGTTGCAGAATCCGAACACATAGGATGTAACAATTCGTTGAACGGCTTGCGCACCCAGTTTCTTAAAGGAAACTCAAGTTCTCAACAAGACACATTCAAGAATACTGTTACCACTTTTAGCAGCAAAAGAATCCCTTTCAATTCGTTTCAAAAGATGGCCAATGGCTTAGCAATCCTTTATTACTTAAAAGCGATTCTAGGTAGGAGTTTTTTCAATTCCAATTTTTGGCTTAGCGGATACAGGAACGCTTCACTATCCATCACCCAAACTGAAACATCTATGTAGGTATTCGATGAGACAGCACACAATCACGTCATATACACAGCAGTACTCTACGAATCCTCATTTGAGTTCTACTCGTCTCACATGCTACAATCGATCAGAAGAGCGCAAGTGCCGAACAAAACTTTCCAAACAGACTAGATTCTGCAAAGGCATGGCATTAACCACTTGAATAACAGACATACTTAGACAGCAGATGCATGTCAAGCAGTATGGATTCAGATCGGACCGACTTCTGTGGTGATTAAAATGAATGCGCTAAATATAAACACAATCAAGCGTTGTAACAAAGTAGCAAAACGATGCACCACACAGGAAATTTTTGAAAAAAAAAAACACGAAGACAAGACAACAACAAATGCAGAAGCGTGCCAGGAGGGCTGGCACGAAATGCATTTTTACATTCAGTTCACCTGACTAACCGGTCTTGTTAAATGCCAACAAATAATGAACATGCTGAATAATGCCTTAAAGTTTATTTAAATCGGCTGTTCGCACCATATCTTCTGTAAAAATTTTGATTTTCTATAGCTTACTGACGCAAAATACATGCAAGTTTATTCCCCTCCTCGGGTTTTTGTAATTACTTTTGAATTTGATGAATAAGCCTGAAAATAAGTAAAGGTGCCCCATAACAAAGAAATTACATGCATCGGATTTCATGTCAAGTTGAAACTATTGGATGAAGAGGAAGGATAGACATAAACATACGCACAGACACAAACTTGCGTCAATGAGCTTTGCGAATACTTCACAAAAGTGCTTAAAAAACAACGATATGTGCCCTCCCTCTAGTGCTGCCTTAAACGGCCAGGAGTTTAAAAAAGTAACCAAGAAAACCCATAAGTTTTTCATACCAGCAGCTTGCATGACTACAAACAAGAACAGACGAAAGTCCTCTCACATCTAGTACACTTGGTTACCGACCTCTTTCACCCTCATTCAGTATCGAAAACATTGCTAGTACAACCCACTGCTAGAATGAACGAAAATGAACCTTTCGTCCAGTTGGCCCATCAATTCTCGAGGTATTCTCATCGCCGCCTCCAATGAACTTGGTCACCGGTTCCGTTTTAACAGTGGTGCTATCAACGCTGTTCTTCGTGCATTGCAATGACAGTATCATTGTGGCTTGTTGCTCCATGATCGTCCCAACCAAATCGCAGTTTGCTTCACTTAAATCGAACAATCATTTCACTACCAATTCCTCTCTTTTGATGCTACCTTTACATTTTAATCCTCCAAAACCTGATGCTCAGTGCTTTCGTTTTATCGTGCAACTACTAAGACTGGTTAGATAGATTTTCTGGAATTTGAATAGAGTTCAAGTTTCGACAAATGCAGCTTAAAGCAACCTCAAAAACGCTTTCTGAATAGCGCAAATATGCAAACGTAACTGTGCACATCTCAAATTCGTGCGAACAAAAACGACCATTTATTGGCACCAACAAGCACAAAAATAAACGAGTGCAAGTATCATGTGACGCGAGTAAACCCTTTTCACTAAATCGACTCACTCAGTGCAACGCTCTCAAAGCAAAAGCGTTGCCGGGGAACAACCCTACTTGCTGAACATCGAGCGCCACTGTGGACAATCAAATGATTTCATTTATATGGATTTCAACAATTAAAAAAACTATTAAAAAAAGCATTTTAGATGCATCATGCAACACTTAAAACTATGCGAAACAAACATACTTCAATAAGTAACGGCTCATTGAATACTCTGTCATGTTGGTTTTGCAAGTTCAGCCGTTACGAAAAAACGTAGGATGCAGAAGAAAACTGATCGTGTAAATAATAAGTCTTTCAACCGAACGTCAACCGGTAAATATGGTTCACAAAATGAAAACGTATTCCATCAACGTTCATATTTGGAGATGGGAACTCTTAAATCATCAATATACTTGCCCAGCTCTAACATACCCTAAAATCAACTCTGAGTGCATCTCTTAGATCGAGGCACTTAACAGTGAAGGTACTGTGGCTAATAAACTTCACTAAAGCCATCAGAATATACTTCAGTAAATAACAGAGCGAAATAAAAAAACTTACTTGTTTTCTTTATCTGGTTCGACATTCTGTGGTGCCCTTAAAAAAAATTTCTGGGATAACCAACGAGCTGACGAAACAACACATCGCTTAGTCATGACGTCATCATATCGAGCAACTCATTCTAGCCGACAATGGCAGTTTTCGACGAATCGTTTAAGCACCATTAAACGATGCCAAAATATTGCAAGGAATGCGAAAACAAGAGAGGTAATTTGTGAGAGGAACAAATCGGTTGCCCTGAAGGGACACCGAAGCCGCATTACTAGAGCTGGAAAAGTTTAAAGCATCTCATTTATATCATCTTTAGCGTCCTAAAACTCAGTCCTCTGATATTTTTTGAAAGTTGAATACCAACTAATCTCGTTAATCGGGGGCTATAATTCTACAGGATGCTATCCAGTGCTTTTTTCAAACCAACAAAATCGAGGAATATTCTGATGCCTTCGAACTCAAGAAAAGACTTCAAAAATTGTGCAAACAATCTTTATCGTTCTTAAAATGTTACAGTTATTCCTCTAATTCTACCGAAAATGTGGAAGGCACTGAATACTTCCTTAAACGATGCCACACACACACACAAAAAGCCGGAAAAAACAAGAAGAGAGAACGATCAAGGGAGCCGTTAAATGAAATGCAACATTTCAGGCATATTGCCATTCGGCCTTCGAATGATGAAAACAAAAATCAATACAGAAAGTGAGCGAGAAAGAAGGCCCAATTAAGGCAACGTTATTGGCCAAACTTCAAAGTCGCCTCTCAGGGCCTACTCACAACCACGCCTCCTTTCCAAATAAGCCATTTGCTTTGGCTTCTTTCCGGTTATCATTTGAAAAATTAGCGTCTCAAGAACTATTTTTTACTACGCTGCACCTGGAATATTTAGATTGGAGAAACTGCTGATTCCTTTCAATTCCTACTGTTTTGCTGATCAGATGCGAGTGATTTTTCCACAGCATTTTTGACGACAACAGAATTTGCAAAGAGACTGTAACCGAAGAAACAAGAAAGCAGCGTAACAATGAAATGTTCACTAATATTCTCTTTCAAACTTGCAAAAACAAAATCGAAGATAACAAAAGGCTAGAAGCACATTTGCGATGGTTTGCCCTGGCTAGGCACCATTCAGTATTGCAAGTCATAATTGCAGAACAATCATCTTTCAGCTCAAATTACTTCCAAACAGCGATTTTAGACAACTCTTTAGCTTGTACTCTGACCGCTCGCTTCGCCACTTCTACGCTTACGCTAAGAGGCATAGCGTTTGATATCATAACAACCCAACCTCTACTCCACCCAAAGAAATCTTTTAATTGGAATGCCGTTGCATTAGTCAAACATCGAAGCCTCAATTCATCGAGCACTGCGAAAACAGTTATGTCAAGTGGAACAACCACATCCCCAAACGGTTTGTGGAGAACATCTAACACTAGCCTTAATCAAAGGTCTTACATTTCATCCTACACTGCACAGCGTGAACGTTTCAAATGATTCTTCCCAAAATATTATGACCAATTTAGAAAGTTGCAAAGCCTATAATGACAAAGCATATAAGTGAGACAGTCGATGAAACAAAGTTAAACGCATGATCTATTGTGATCAAATGAGTTTTGCGATCGCATTAGTCGCGATGATCTTCATTTGTGTAGCAGGTCGTATGTTCAGATTTGCTTGATCTTGATGTGGTATCTCCACCATGTGAACCATGACCTTCCCATGCCTTCAGAACCGTAATAGGCTGCGGCCTTGCTTGCTAATCAGTTGCTGTGTTTTCGCTACTTCTGGTTGTGTGACATCATAACTCATAGTAAACGTGACGTTCCTTCTACTACGCTGCCACGCTTCCAACGCCCCACACGGTCGCAGAAAGATTTGCCCTCTTGACATGAACCACAACAATCTAATTGCCAGAACGACTTCCCTTTTCACTCGCTTTTTTCTCGTCACCTCCTTCCTCCCCATACTGCCTTTCCTCACCAGTTGAACGTTTAAATAATAAGCAATAGCAAAAGTCGAATGAACAATGCAATTTTGTTGCCGAATGTTGCTTCGTCATTCTATACCCTCAAAACATTTCCACTAATAATTAGACTATCACATGCAAAAACACGAGAACAGCTCGGAATGCAACACTGCAGTACCTTCAGGTGAGAAAGTACGGACCGGCGGAAGGCGCCGAATCCCCCCTCTCATTCTGAGATGACATAACCTCCTAGCTAAAAACACTTGCATAACAAGTAGATATAAGGAATTCCGGCTCGTGCTATAACCCATCCGAATCTAATAATATACAAAAGTCGACGAGTAAAAACTTCATTCATGGTTTCGCAAATAATAAGAAAAATGAACCAACAATACTAGTTTCTAGATTTTGTGCAGTGTGACAAACAAATATACTAACGGCTCGTCCTCGACTGGCAATTCGTCATTATCCGAATTAAACAGCGAAAACCTCGGCAAATTTCGGTGAAAAACGCTCGACCGCGCAGTGCTGAAAGCATTTGTGGTTACTTTATATGTCAATATCGACAGTCACATAAGCCAAAGAAGGCATCAGAAATCGAGGGGAATACCTAAAGCTAAAACTAAATTATAGAAGTGGAGCATTTAAGAGAAATTCAAAATCCAAAAGCAGGCGCAACATAAATCACCATTTCTACGTATCTCCAGTGAGACAATTCTGTTGTGCGTAGTAATTAGTAACCAGATTGCAGCAATAGGGGTTAATAAGTAATTCGCACAAGCATTGAGAAAACACGCCGTTCTCTGCGAACGCAAACGAAAAAGAAATCATAATGCCAACTCACCGTCCCCTTCTACTTCGTCTTCTTGCAGAAGAGCCCCTTGCTGGATTCACCCTTATGGCCCGCGCCGCCCGGTTTCTGCTGATGTTCTAAAAAAGAAGCAATCCATAAAAGTGCCTGAAAGCATGAGAAGCCTTAAATCCCAAAACAAAATTCTGAGCAATTGCAAAAGTGCCTAGTAGGTGCGATGTTATCAAACTTTCACACCTTGAAGTGATGCAGTGAACAAGTGTTAATGACATGGCCAGTATTGCAACACTTCTAAATGTCCGCCACTGGTATAAAATTTTGAAAGTAATAAAAATTTTCAAAAATAACGATAAACAATAAAGTGCCCTGCATTCATATGAAATTTGAATTTAACTTCCTCGATCGATTACGATGGCGAATGAAAGAGGTGGAAGACGAGGAGAAAGGCGGATGCGGGGATGTTGAGGTTTGTTTGATGCAACGCGCCACTAACTAAAATTTTATTGAAGGGAAGGAAAATAGAAATGCGCCATAAGGTAGAACATTTCTAATCTCGTTTACCTGCAAAATAAACGAAAGAAGTGAACGAACAAGTATAGAAATGTACGGCAAGCTGACACATAATGAACTCAACAAATATACCTTGCACTTTCTTCTCGCTGCTCGCTTATTACTTTTCTTTCCGCGCTTCGCCTTTCTTCTCCTGGACGACCGCGCTGACTGACGTTGTTTACGTTTGCGAGTGCGGGTTACAGCCGTTCGTCCCCTCGGGTCATATGAAGGCTCCAAACGCTCGGATAGCACCGATGAATCGATTGCACTCCAGCCTTCCCCATTCGACACGCTGTTGCTCTCTACTTAAAATAATGAGCATTCAATGTGGGTGAGGAAGTTTTACCATCTTTTTCCAATTCGAAGCAATTATTGAGGTCAAAATCACCATTCCTGCTATTTGCTATCTACAGGAAAAACAGCAGTGAAAACGTCAGTGCCAAATTAGTAGTGATCGAAAAACTGATATATTTTTGAACAACAAAAACGTTACCATCGCTTGACTCGTGCGAACAGCACTGCTTCGAACCCGATGATGCACCGCTCGACTCGTCACTCATATCATCAGAACCAGAAGGCGAGTTGTGCTCACTGGTGTCCTCAATACTCGACTCGGACGATTCTCTGGAACGATGCTTGCGTCGGAAGCACTGCTCTGGGCCCAACGATCCATCACACGACTCGTCACTCACATCACCGTAATCAGCAGGATACGAGTTGTTTCCACCAGTGCCATTGCCTCTTGACCCTGACGATTCTCTGAAACGACGCCTGCGTAAGAAGTGTTGCTCCCGGCCTGATGATGTATCATTCGACTCGCCACGCACCCCATCGGAACCCGCAGGCTGGTCGTATTGGGACCTGTCCTCATCTTCTGAAACGGACGATTCTCTGAAACGATGATCACGGTAAAAGCGCTCTTCCAGGTCCCATGATGCATCACTTGATTTGTCACGCACTTCAACTGGATCGGCAGGCAGCATACTGTATTCACCGATGTCACGGTCGCTTGACTCCGACGATTTTCTGGAAAGACGCTTGCGTCGGAAGCGCCGTTCCCGGCCCGATGATGCATCATTCGATCCGTCACGCACCCCGTCCAAATCTGCAGATTGCAAGTGGTTTTCAGCCCTGTCCTCATCTTCCGAATCGAGCGATTCTATGAAATTATGATCAAAGGAAAAGCGCTCTTCTGGGTTCCATGATGTATCACCTGATTCGTTACACACTCCATCTAAATCGGCAGGCTGCATACTGTATCCACCTGTGTCATGGTCGCTTGACTTTGACGATTCTTCGCGACGACTTTCACGGTAAAAGCGCTCTTCCGAGCTCCATGGCGCATAATCTGATTCGACGTGCACTCCATCTGAATGGGCAGGTTGCAGGCTGTATTCAGTCTTACCCTCACTACCTGACTCAGACGATCCTCCAGAACGATGTTCACGTTGGACGCCCGACGTTCGTGATCCTGCAAAACTTGCTCACTATTAGACTTTGAGGATCTCATCACCCATCTCAACAAACTCATCAATATCCCTCGCTAGCACTACCTCCTCAGCTCCGATGACTTCTGAATTCAGAAAAATTATAATACTACTATAACCTTCAACATCGCGCAGACTTTGAATAATATCGATAAAACAATGCCTGGAATTTTAAGCTTCCCCTTGGCAAAGCGAGATGATCTGAGCAACAATCGTTGCCACTTCTGAGTCCGATGGCGCCTACCAACCCCTATTCCGTCTTTCCTCTTCTCTGTTGAAAGAAAAATTAAGAGGAAGTCGGAAATTGAAAAATCTGATCTTCAAGGGAGCCAAAAAAATCTAATTCCAAAGTAAGAAAGGTCTATTTCATCCATATCCCCAATGAAGAAATTAAAAACGAAGAAGCAATAAACATTTGCATTCAGCAAATGCAGCGAGTCTATGAATCATTTTGTAAGCATCGAAGAGCCGCATAAACATCGACAACACAGAACACACATCGTGAAGAACGGTATGAATAACACTTGCAGAGTATATTTTCAGATAATGCAACCGCCAAGACGCTATTCAGTAGTCGCGAGGGGATAAGCAGTAGAGGTTAAGTAAGGAGATACCTCCTCTACAAGGAGGTAAGCACCACGAAATTAGTAGTCGTTTTTTGTCGCATGAAAGATGTTTATAAGACACTTTTAGCGAATAGTTGCACCCGCCAGAACTTCAATGCAATATCAGTAACTTTGACAACTTCAACTAAAAGGAGAAATCATTCAAATTTGACCCTTTTCCTTGCCAAAACATCGTTCAGACTTGACCACTTCTTTCCGAAAACAAATCCTCATTGCTATGAGCTCATTAAAACGTCACCACGAACTATCGACCAAATGCATCCAAAGATAGTGTGAAGTGTTACTTCCTTTGGCAGACGTACTTGCCTCTATCAAACTATTAGTGCATTACTTGCCAATGCCAACCAAATACATATCTTAAACAACAATAAACAGCGCAAGCTAGGGCAATTCGCTTTCATGTAAACCTCACATAATCTGGAATAATGCCTTACCAGTTGACATATAAAGATAACGGCAAACTGGTTCGCCGCCAGAAGTGCCGCATTCTTTCCCATGTTCATCACCACGACTCTGGTCACGTCCTCGCCAACTTGGTCCTAAAAGAATTTAGCAGCCACTCAAACTTGCCACCCACCTTATATTTATACTAAGCAATCTAGAATGCCATTTCAATAGCCACGTCTAGCTTGCAACCTTCATATACTCAATCCAGTATCATCAGACACCCCGTAGCAATCATGACCCCACACAAAAAATTCTCATCTCATCCGTGGACGACACCCCTGACTGCACAAAAAGGAAGGAACAAAGGAACGGAACTTTCGACCAAGGGATGTCACCTAGGAAGAGTAATCAGATGGAAAAGTTGAGAATACGGAGAGGATGTCACCCTCGGCAGTTTCATAGATATAAATCCATCTTCCGGTGCGGCTTTTGCGTCAAAATGCAACCAGTAAACGAATTTTGGTTGAGGAAGGTGCTGAGATGAAACAATGGGCTTGGCAGAAGATATTTCAGCGGCAAGGCCGAGAAGTAAGAATCGAACGACGCCTCTTCAATCGAGTCTCTGCTACATAATGGTCCGAAAAGCAAGCACGCCTCTTAGCCAAGACATTATAAAATCAAGCAATAATGGAAGGCACAAAAGCTTATTAAATAGGGCTTACTCCGATACCTACTCCTATTCCAATTAGTCAACCACCTAACTGGTAAAAAATCGCGTTCACTTGTTCGATGATACCACGCAGCGAAATCTTACCACCATTCTCAGCGCAAATGGCAAACAACAGCGGTAGTCACAAATCACCTGGTTCATCGATTGATGACGACGCTGGCCTACGACTCGTTTGCCTTGAACTGATCAAAGTTCTCGCTTCTCCGTGACCGTTAGATACACCGCTGGGTCCCGCACTAGTGGCTCTCCGTCCAGTTCCCTTAAAACATTACTCATATGTAAAAAAAACCCCAATAAGAATTTGTTCTGAAAACAAACCGTATATTATCAAGTCCCTCATAAAAGGCAAAGTCTCGTTTCTTGCTCAAAAAACTACATACGCAGTAAAAAGCATCAATCGAGAAAAGATTTCCCAAGCTCAAGTAATAAAGTTACAAAATTAACAGTTTTTCAGCAATAGCTTCCTCCAACTCATCACAATTTTGGTGCTACTATGTCTACATAATGCCGGATTTCAAATTATTCTATACATCGACAAAAAATCAGAACTTCCCCCTCCCCTCTTTTTACGAATGATGTGAAAAACACGCCCACATTACCTGCGTGTCATCACAGAACGGACACAGCCTACGCCCGGCAGGCGGTAACTCCTCCAACCCAATGCAGTTCGGATGGTACCTGCAAAAGTGAACATAAAACAACGCAGGCTATACTAACGATGCTTAATACTACGTTCCTACGGTCTAACTCACCCGCCTGCATTCCCTTTCTTGTTTGACATAGGCGCGTGACAATATTACTTCGCTGCCGAAGAATCTGTTCGATTATAAAAAGCGTCTGCTGCGCTCTAAACTTCAATACGGAAACTTTTAATCCGATCGAGGCTTAGACCATATGTCTGGCGCAAAATGGTCTTTTCGCGAGCTCAAACACCTGTGCTACCTCTTCTCTATCTGTAAATAAACTCTGCACAATACAGCGCTGCGTTATTCTACTCGAGCTTATTCAAGGCACTGCAACATGGTGATGGAAACCCAAGTAGTGATTGGGCACAAAAGACAATAAGTGTCAAAGCCAACATTCTATCTATTGAGGGCGTACAATCTCACCTGTGAATGCAAGCCTATCCCACCAACCCTCAGTATCTGCCATTCGAAAATTAAAAATCAACAAGCTTACACTCCTCTACAGCGAACTGCTGAACCATTTGCGTTATGCCCAACCACTCCCTTGCAAACCAGTAGTAGCTCACGAGGACTCGACTGCTCACATACGATGCAACGAGCATTGACCACTCTGGGAGTCATCACTCGCCTGCGATTACGTCTTCCGCTCCCTTCACCTGCCTCCAGCTAAAGCAACAAAGCATCCGCCAACATTCCCACTTACTAGAATAAAGCCCTCAGGCGAATATAACATAAGGCAATCAAA
>JAAVTS010003111.1:0-22239 GCA_022845575.1 Baylisascaris ailuri | reverse complement strand
ATCGACAGATTATTCACGTATAGTAAAATGATATTTGAGCATCTCAGAATATCTTTAGATAGGGAATCAGCCCGACAAGGAAAAATTTAGCCTGAAAATTCGTTCTTGGCCTATATTCGACAGGTCAAAGAATTTGATCTCTAAATTGCATATTGCTCTTTAATGTTAGAAAAGGACGTTCGGATCCGTAAATTCACTGAGTTTGCCAATACGCCGATACTAATGTCCCTCAATAACAACAGCACAAATTCTCTCCTTAATTTGACATCCAGAATTGTTGGCAATGAAGGAGAGGATTCCACGTACATGTTTCACCGAAGTTGCTGGACGTCATATAAGGAACTCCGTAGTCTGCAATTTTCGACCAACAAGCATCCTGTCTAAATTTTACCGACAACGAAAAATCCGGCCATCACAGAAGTAGGAAATGGTAATGATGGATAACAAGGACAATTTTTCTATCAGTTCGTTCATTCTCGTTGACGTTAGTTTCTTTTCAATATTTTTTGCCAGCAGTATTTTTCATATAGTGGTCAGTCATTGCCAAATAAATTTCTAGATTGATTTCGGTTAAGAGCCGCTCATCATTGGTCAGTATTGACCAGTCATCGTTGATCATTCTGCGGGGTCACTGACCAAGTGACCAGTCATTGCTCATCAAAAGTTGACAAAACATCGATATACTAAATCATGAGTACTCTTGGGTACGATAAAGCAGAAACCCTTGGTCTTCCTTTAGGAAAAGCTTCCAGACATGCAACGATCTCCTACGCTTTCGGATGAAAACGTTTTCAAGGATATAGTCGGCCTTTATAAATTTATTCATGCTGCAAATGGTGCACTAATAAAAACAAATCTTTCACAATTAGTACCAATGTGTGATAGAAGTGCACAAGTCAGCCACCATGCCTGGACGACCAACATTCACAAGTTGTATTGCAGCGTTGTGTTGAGAGCTTCAATGACTAGGCTACGATTTGCTAAACACGGCAAGTGTGCTCTTTGACTTCTTCGGGAAACCAGAGAAGCTCTCCACCTCCCAGGAAGTCGTCTGTACCATTCTTTGGGAAAATGTCAGCCGACTTCAGTGATAACCACGCGTAGTAGCAAATGAACTATGCTCATAAGATCACTCCAATTCACGAGCTTCCGATTTTCCGCTGGATGTTTCAATTACTTGACTGGCACGGACGCTTTCCCTAAAAGTTTTGATGGAATAAAATAATGGAAGGAGGGTGAGTGAGAGCATTAGAAAATCCCAAGGTAGCTGGGTCGTTAAAGTGCTTGCATATAGGAAGGAAGATAGCAGGTTCGAAGACGGCTCGATAATTCATTTTTCTATCACCATCACACATGACCATTATCTAAGTCCAACTCAGGTACGAGTCGCGGTTACAGAAAGACTTTCCACTTGCCCCTTTACGTAGAAATCCATGAGGTCTGAGGTAAATCAAAACAGGTTTATCTCAACGATTACTCGATAGAGGATATTCACACTTTGCAACCTGTTCGGGAAGCATAGTTTCTGGAACAATATCCAGAAACTATCCGGCGGTACTTGTGTTGTTATAAGAAGGAAGAAAAAAATTTGTAAGATACTCTCAGAATGGCATTCTTCGAGTGCTGATTATTTAATTTATTATATATAGACATATGGGGCATATAAGATCATACATAAGTTATATTAAGGTGAGCTACTCTCTGCCATTGTTTATTTAGGTGGACAAGCCGATTTCCGTTTCAATTGAAGTGACCAAAAATCTTGAGATAATCGAGAAGAGTCACGCAATTCCATCGAATAAAATATAGAGAAAAAATTCAAGGAAAACCCCTTTAAAGAATAAATAAATAAATAAATAAATAAATAAATAAGTTTCCGCTGGTTTTTTGAGCGCTAGAATCTGATAGAAAATATTTGTGCCATATCTATTGGTCTTTGTATATGTTCCAGTTGTTGTCACGCTATTCCCAACCTTTCGCCAATCGACTTAACAAAACTGCATATGCAAATCACTTACTTAAAGAGCCAATCCACTCCAATAACAGCGTGTCAACTAAGCGACCGTTCATTTGGATGCTCTTTCCAACAAACTCATACTGACAGATAAGTTAGCTTTTATATTAATACAACATAATTTGTGAAAATAACATCACTTAATGACTTATAAAAATCTTAAAAACTCTAAATTTGCATATGGTTGAAAATTTGCATATAAAACAATTTTGCAGACTATTTTCAGAAAGCGTATACTTTCTAGCTTATAAAGTTTCTATATTTTAAAGTTTCCAAGAAGAAATGATACAGGTTGTGTTGAGCTCTTATTTAAAAAAAAAAAAAAAAAAAAAAAAAAAAAAACTCTGCTCTCTAATATTACTGTCACTCTTATATAGTGCATAACAATTCACTCGGATCATCATCGCTTTACGAATGTTTTACCCTTCTTTCGCTACTCATATTCACACATTTTATGTTTACCAACTTTAATAATATTAAAATTATCAACAATAAGTATATATAATAGAAATAAATAATTGATCAAAGTTCAAGGATCATATAGGATGGTGTGGAATTTTGTGGAATACGCCTACAATAATCGTGATAAGCTCAAAGATCTTACACAACTTTTGAAAGAAATCGGAATTTTAAGAACGAAAAGACATATAAGAAATCAACTGCTAAACATTATCGCAATTTACGTGAATTAGTGTCTATAATTGTATATTCGTTCTTTGGCATTCAAATTGAAAATTATGATGCATCTGCCTATTATTCACAACACCTCTTTTATATTTCTATAAATTCAATAAAAATTTATTATTTAACATCAAAGGAAGCGTAATTAAGTGATAAATATGCGATGATAAAGTTGGTAGTTATGGTGTAATTTCATCATCGTGTCAAACACATTGTCGAACTTCTTTTTGGGAAGAATCGGCCGGGTGGAAGGTGGTTCACTTAGCTTTACAATTGGGAAGCACAAATGGGCAGATTCCCACCCATCCGCCTATTTCTCCAGTTTTCCCACTTTCAAGGCATCGAAATAAATCAACGAAAAATGGGTAGCACAACCCTTAATTACAAACTAACATCGGGAGAAAAATACCCGCCACTACCCAGCATCAGCCGATTCGCCTCGAAAAGATCATAATTTCTAGCAATCGGTCGAACGAATTCAAATTCCCTGATTCAGGTTCAAAAGTTCAAATTTCCCAATACTTTATAATCGGTAAGCCATCAATCTCGGTTAAATCGGACGCACTTGGAAAGCAACAAAACTAATGTGAAAAACATGTTTACGAGTAGGTAATTGAAGTATAGGAATCAACGCTGGAATTGCAATTCAGCTTAGTATGTGCTCTGAGAGGAATCTCATCCGTAATTTATGAGTGCTTTGTCCATTTGTAATCCGAATGTGTCTGAGATTACTTGAGTAATGCGTCGGCGGGAGATTCAAAAAGATTTTTAGCGTTTGAGCGTTTTTGGTGTTCAGGATTTCGATATACAACGCTAACCATCTCTTTCCTTTTTTTTGTTTTTCCTTTCTTTCTTTTCTTTTTTTTTTTTTTGTTTGTTTTTTAAGTAATAGCTGGGCACAATGATTGAAGCATTTGTAGTTAGTAACATTCCAACAATGTAAATGTGTAAAGTAGTATTCATCTATTTTTTTTCAATCACAATTTTCCACTTACATACTCTCATCGTTTTCGGGGCTTCTGAACTTCGTTGAGTATCGAACGTTTGTGGATTCAGAAGTAATGGTTCGATCGAAGCCGCTGAAAATACGTTGTGATCCATCAGAGGGTGATCCTTTCGTTGAAGCTTCGTCTAAACGGGAACAATTAACAGAAGAACGGAAAGCACTAATTAAAACCACCATACAGGTACTCAATTTGGCGTTATTACGAATTTAGCGCCTATTTCCTTCACCACTTTCGATGTTGTTTTATTATTGATGGTAATTTTAAGCCTCAAAAAGCGGCAATTATTTTCTGAAATCAAATTGATTTGCGCTGAAATATTTTTTTTAATTATCGAAAAAGTTATTGTTTATACCTGGCAGGCGATAAGGAATGCTCAAATTCAGGAATTTAACTGAACTTTTACCTAATTATATCCTTATTTAGTTTCAAATCTGTTTTAAGGAAGTGGTTTAATTGACGGATGAATTGTCTCATCTAGTGTAGAAATGATCGTTTTCTATCGTTTGATATAAATGAACGTACAATATTAACCTGATACAGTTGGTAAAGAAATTAAAGGGAGGAGGAGGAGGTTGGGTAGAATGAATGAAGGGATTTTAGAGAAGGGCGGCAGAGGCTGCAACCATTTTCCATCTCAATCTCGAAAAGAAACTAGTGCACCCTTTGTCAAACCAGGATTTTCTTAGTTAATTAGCCATTAATTTTACCTCAGAAATACCAGCAGATTTCACTGCAATAATTCCTAGACCTTGAGATGCAAGTGTAACATATTTTGGAGGGACTAAAATCGTTGGCTATGTCCTCGTTTCTCATCTTCACTCTTTAATGTGATGCTTAATGCGAATTTCTCTCCAATAAAAAATTGTATTCATTGATTTAGCTTTATTCGTCTAAACCTATAGCTGAGGTGATATGTGCTTGAGGCTAAATGCTTTCAATGTGGTTCATTGTTTGATTACATCACTTTAGGAATTTATTTTATTCCAGCAATGCTTTACGGCGGCTTTCAGTACAAGAACTGCCTCCGATTTACCAGACATAAATCGACGATTTAAAAATGCATTCGTTGATGTAGGTGTTGATTCTTTTATTCTTTTCTTTATTTTAATTGAAATATCTTTATGTTCTTGATGCTTGCATGTGGTTTATAGGTTTATTGGCGCTGTTTTCATTAGTCAAGATTGCTGATTTTGTAATTTTCTATAGCTCTAAGCAGAGTGTGGAGTTGCATGTATATGAATATTACGGCTAAACGACAAGCAAATTAGTAGCAACGTCCAATTCTATCCCAATTTCAGGTCTTGTTCAAAAAAAAAAAAAAAAGAATTGTAGAGATGGAGTGATTAATGAGTTCGTAGCTCAGTTTTATTGCTCATTTACATCCTTTTGTTGAGTTCTTTTTGGTTTATCATGCTTTCCTTGATCGATCGATTACTCCTTATTATGCCGTTAGCTTTTAATAGAATTGGTTACTTGCGTTGAGGACTTATGGCGTTTTTTTCCGAAACATTAAAAACCAATTTACACGCTATTTTTCTAACTATGGAAAATAAAGTATTTCAGCGCAAAAATGTTTGTTATAAAAGAATGATTTTAAAAAAAAAAAAAAAAAATGTTGCGACAAAATGACAGAGCTTTAGTGAATGGAATGGCTTTTACCTCGCTTTTTTTGGCTCATTTTTTTCAAGTTTTCAATAATAAAATGGGTTGTTTCTGTTGCAGTTCTCGAAGACTTCCGCAGAGGTGGAATATTTTCTGAAATGTGTACGTTTTGCAATCGAGTTGGTGTGTGAGAAGAGCACTGAAAAAGAAAGTCGAGCTAGATGCTTAAGGATGGTCTCATATATAGCCGTGTTATTGGCCAAGAGTCGAATGCCACAACTATTGGATGCGCTCATCGATTTTTGCAGAGAGGTTTGCCTTTTTTTTAGGGCAGTTACATAGTGTTCTAAAAAAATTTTGCTTTGTACTCATGTTATGCCCTCCCTCTTCACATCATAAATTATATAGGATATGTATTCAAGAAGGTGCTAAAGTAATTGGGAAAGATGCCAATACAATTGTGGATGTTGTCATACCAAAAGTGCAGTTTTTAGTAATGTTGTTGCAAGATAAAACCTTCACAGTTAATCTGACTGATAACGGCGATATCAGCTTTACAGGTTGGAGTTGCGATATATAGAAATGAATGCATATGATCATAACGAGAGCATATCTAGAAGAGAATCTAGCAGAGGGGTAATACTATCTTCATTGAGTTTTTTATTGTTTGACTGCATTTGCTATCATCTTTGTAGTACTACCAAATTAAGGAGGGCAACCACATCGTCCTCCCATCTCTCTAGTGCCTAGGTCATGATCCAGTTGTCGATTTTTTTTTGCTGGTATTCACTTAAAGGCAATTAGTATCGAACAAGTAAATAAACAATTAGTCTTAATAATGCAGATTCATGGTGTAACATTGGTCGCACCTCGCATGCAGATATGTTTTTTGGTTGGACTACTACTCAACGCAGATGCCCTGATAAGTGGAAGACTTGACGATCTGAAGGACTTATTCAGTCCAGACGATTTTATTATACCAAAGGAGCAGAGGAAAATTCTCTATGAAATTATGCTGGAGAGACGTTTGGATATGGTGAGCTGGTTTTCGTACTATTTCCGGGAATTATTTTAATCGCTATGATGTTTTTTATTTGTTTCCTAGAAGTAGGAATTAAACAAATCTGTTTTTCTTTAGTAATTATAGGTTCAAATAAAGTTTTAACTAAGTTGTTTAATTATGTTTATGAATTGTGATTGGCATGATAGAAGAAAATGAAGAAACAGTTATGAGTGAAATAAGTAAATCACTTCCCTTCTCTTCTCCTGCCTTTGCAAAAAGAAACGCTTTTATTGCAATGATGGTAGATCCTTTATTCTTCTTTAGATTATCCATCACCTACAGAGTCAATGAAAATGTTCTGTATAGCTCGCTTTTGATTAGAGAGCTCTCTAAAATATTTTTTATGTAGAGCATCTCTTAACATCCGCATGCAAGCCGAACTTTATGCTTCAAGTCTAGCTAGTATGCGCAATTTTTATGTCGAACGGAATAAGTTTTGCATGCAGAAGAGGAAAATTTTGGGATAAGCAGAAATTGTCAACCTTGCTTTAGCAGATCAAATTTGAATAAACAGAATGTACTGCAGAGTGCATCGGTCCGGGCAGAAGTGCTGAAAGCAGTGTCATTCATTCAGAGTGACCCGTTCACGTTTATGGACGATGAACATTCCACTAAACAGCTGTCACCACTACAAAGTAGATTTCGCTTTGTACTTTTACTGAATTATACATTTTATATTTATTGTTGGTTGTTGTGTTCCGAAGGTTATTATAGAGTGAGGGAAAGAGAGTTGGGTTATTCATTCGAAAAGGCGGCCAATGCCATCGGGAAGAGAGGAGTGAGTCCATAAATCTTTATTAAGAAATAAAGTACCCAAAAATGTTCATAGTGGCTGTCAATATCGTGCTCAATTTTTCATTGTTGAATGTCTACGATTTGTGGTTGTATGACGTTAATGAAATGAAAGCCGTAAAAGTGGAGTTTTCATTTGAGAACATGAATTTTCGTTGTAATCTTATGTTCAATCCCGCAAAAGCATTTTATAGAAAGCAAATATTTCAACTCATTTCTCTCTGTTAACGCCCATTTCATCGATAAATTTTCAGTTTTAAGACTCCATTTTCGTGACGAATCATCCGATTGCCAAATGATGGCTGTCAAGACTATTTCTCTCACCGCAAAGGAGGAGATTGATCTTATGGTTGGTCCATTTCGTTTGTCAATTAATAACATCCTGTAATTGCTTGCAAATATTACTAGCACGAGATTCTCTTTAATAGTATGTGTAAGTATAGTAATGATCCAAGGAAATTACAAGTAGCAATAATTGTATTGTATTCGAATATCCTGCAAACGGGAGTTTTGGTTTGATAGAATAAAGCGCCAAATATTTTGCTCCCCCGGATAATTTTTCCTTGAAGATTTTGACAAATTTCCAACTCATTACCAAGCTTGCATTCTGTTTCATTGTGGCTGTTTGCTGAAAATCCTGAAATTTGCAGTTTTGTGGGATATGGAATGGAAAGGAGAGGTCATAGAATGACGCGGGCTAGGAGAGACGGGTCATAGGATGATGGGGTTGAGAGGGGAGGGTCGTAGGAAGAAATCTGGTTCTAGTTGTAGTATTAAATTCGTTAGTTGACTTGTTGATTCATTAGTTGACATGCGCATGGCATCGCAAAGTCATTCACAAGCGTTCTGTAGATATGCGAGATATAGATATTTGACTAATTTGACTAAAATGTAGGTATGTGACCATTCGACGTTTCATCCTACAAACTTTCGTCGTTCGTGCAAACCTGTTCGGGGAGGAGGGGGAGAGTATATGGAAGAGGGTAACATCTGAATTTGCAGGAATTTAAAGTTGAAATAAAACTTTTTAACTATCTCATGGGTTGATGTCCATGATACTTTCGAATATTTGGTGTTAGCTTTTGGAGGCTGTCTTTTCCATCCTTCCTTTCGCCAGTCCCATCACCATCTTACTTTCTTCTCGCAAAGAAATTACGTTCGTATGTACGGCGATGAGAGTGCTATGCAGTGGAAAGTGTTTTAGGTGGACATGGCGCTAAGTAATGCGGAGACTAAGGTGAGACGGGCAGCTCTGTCACGTTTGGCCAAGGATGTTGACTTGAAGGCGTTGACGATAGCTCAGAGGATGGAGTTGCTTAAATCAATGATGCAATCAAGGGAAGGTGAGCTCATTCCTCCATGCGGTCATGTTTTTTTCTCTTTAGGTTCTGTGTTCGTTCATGCTGCAAGTTTTCTACTGGGCTCAATCTGCGATGGAAGATGTGCAGGACCTCACTGCACTTTCAGAATGCTGTGGATTTAGTGCTGTGGCTAGGCGTTGCGATGCTATTTGTATTACGCCTTTTGATTTTTGGCAAAGTTGCAGCAGTTGCAGGTCATGCTAAGAGCAGCTTTTGACCGTATTGCTTGCAAATGTGAAATGTTTACAGTGCCGATTCGTTGTTCCGCGTTGGATGAAATACTTTCTGAGTGGCTGAAAGTGGCTTCCGATCGTCGCGATAGCATTAGTAAAGAGGACACCCCTGCTGACCCTACTGAATATTGCTTTGCACCTGCTAAATTGCTCCGATTCCTCGAGCCCTTCAACGATGAAAAGGTGACTCCTACTCTCTTTTGTTAGCAACTCTTTATGAGAGGCGCATAATGAGAAATAATAGGTATGGAATATTGGGTGGGTAGGGGAAAGGGTTTCGACGTGTTTACACTTCACCAAATGGGTAGACAAATGAAGTAGTGCTTGTTACTTAGATAAATTCGCAAGGCATCGGAATAGATGTTTATCCAAACTTTGCTCAAATTTATTCAAATTGGAGCTGAAAACCGCCAAAAGCTGCTTCCTATTGGAGATGGTTTTGGATCTATGAGAGGTTATGTATTCTATGTTCCATTTTTTTTTTTTTTTTTTTCTACAAGAAGTTCCATTCTTGTAGAAAACATTTTTGTTCGTGATTACATTTTTCTCACTTTTGATTTGTTGGTGTTTATAAAGTAAGGGAATTTTCAATGGTTGAATATTTGAGACGAGTCATGATCTCATGGTTGCTGCGTTTCGTCGATGTCGCGAGAATTTGCATTTAAACAATTCGGAAATGCAGCAATTTGTGAAGACGCTTATCGACAATGCCAGCAATACTACAATTCATTCCCATAATTATAAGAATCTCCTTGATCGAAGGTGAGTATCGTATCGCTTTTTTGAGTTGATTGGCTTTCCGTTTTCCTAAAAGAAGTCATTCGAGAAGTAACACCGAACTATGTGGTTGTCTGTCGAAATATTGATATTAAGTATGTAGCAGACGGTACGGGAATAGCTTTGAGCTTCTATTTCTTTGGCCATTATGACTTCCTAAGGTCATCTCTAAGTGGATGCGCGATAAGGAACTTTGTATGTTCAGAGTATATGTAGAAGTAGGGTCATGACGTGCGGAGCAACAAACTGAGCAGCTTTCAGAGACGTTTTATCCATCAGCAAGGATGTTATGTACCATACATCTTTGCCTTGCCTCAACGACTGCCCGCCTCCGATCACTTACCACTGATTGGTGGTGTTTAGACAGCTGAGTAATAAGCAGCCGGTTGGTTAAGAAAAGCGGCAGCTTCGGCTGGCAAAATGGCAGCTGTACCATTAAAATATGTCAAAAATATGTACCTTTTTTATGCTTTAATGTTTCCAATATTTTTGCAGTATCGTTCAACAGGGTTCATTAAATCACAATGGATTACATAATATTCTCCTTCGAAGTCTTTTATTTTCACCGTCTTTTCTTCTAATGAATCATGCATTCAAGGTTGAGTTCTCCTTTTTTCGCTTTTCGTGGTGGTTTTAGTCGATGGCATTTGTAAATGATTATCTTCTGTATGGGAGGGAACTCATTTTCTAATGACTGCGAGGTTTTTCAGAAGGAAACATATTGCAATGTTATAGGATGAGTTCATTGGAGCAAGCGAACGCTGCATTTGTATGGCGTTGTATGCTCGATTATTGCAAGCTAGAAAGCACATCGGAAGCCGATTGGATCGAATGTAAATATCGCCTTCTTCCTACATTGCATACATTTTGTGATTTCGTTGTCAAGTAAGTATGCAATCCGCATTTTGTTGATTTCCGCTTTAAATTGAACTGTGTTATTGACGCCATGATTTATTGCTTTGCATCGCCTACTACGCGGTTGGCTGTAAGTAAGCTTCGACTAGACTTTTGGCTTCGCTCAACTGAGCCGCCTTACCCAATACCCTCACCGGGACCAGGATGACGGATTGAGTCCCAACAGTCATGAGAGAAACAACGATGAATCGGCTGGACAGCATCCGACAGACAGGAGACGAGCCTAAACTTTAACCTTCATGGGACGAACCAGGGCAGTTGGAAGCGATATGAAGGGATATTTATTCGTAGTGAATGCTGTGTGGATTAAAATAAATAAATAAATATTGACGTCATAACAAGGATACCCTCAGAAGAGCTCTGTAGAAGCCTAGTTCGGTTTTGTTCAAAGTGATTAACATTGAAACACATAATAGTCTTCCAGTTTTCAATTTCTTAAAACTAGGAAAGCAACTTATTCCTTTTCCGCTCTCCTCGCTTGATTTCACGAATCCTATCTGGGCAGTTAAAGTTGCTCCTCCTGCTTTGTAAGCTTTCTAAATCGATGAAGATCGATAAGTCTCAGATCCCATGATCGTGATCTTTCGATACACTGAAATGCTTGTCAACGAAAGAGATGATGTGCCTATGTATCAATTTATGAGAGAAATGGTGGTATGTACGTGTTTGAGGTTCCCATCTTATGCTACAGTTTCACGCTGCTCAGCGAGTTGCTGCCACCGTTGTTCTCAGAACTTTTATTCTACTTTAGTTTCTTGCTAGAGTAGGATGACGAGAAGTGAAATTCAATGGTGAAATATTTTGGCCATTTCACTATGGCAGTGATAAACTTCGGGCAGCTTGTTGTTATTGTGGATGTGATCGAAGCCTTTCTGCAATACACGTTGAAATCTGCGCAATGATATGCAATGTTCTGAATTTTTCTGTAAGCAAAATATCTAGTCGAAAAATGTCCTTGATTGAGTACCGAGGTGTAAAGCAATATGCATATCCTCCCACATTTTCACAGCTGTTCTGTAGATTGGGGGATATCTCATTGCACAAGGATCCTATATCTGAAACTTGAACATAATGGAGTCTTTGGATTCTAGACTCAAGGCAGTGAGGGATTCTGAATTGCAATGAAAGTCTCTGAATTCTAGGTTCACAACAATGAAATCGATGTGCGATAGTGGTGAGGCTGCTTCAGCGTCTCGAAGTTTCACTCTGATGCAGTTCATGCAAATCTTACCTTGTTTCGACATGGAAGACACAGCTGGAAAGTAAGTTATAGTTTTTTCTTATTTCCTATTTCTTAGCGTCATGATTTTCATGCTTGGCGATGTTTACAAGTTGAAAGTTTTTGATGTTTTCCTCGATTCTGCTCGCATTTATCGATGTGCGGGAAATTTTTTGACGATGTTTGCAATCTTCTTTCGAAATGTTAGGGAAGTAATTGTTTTTATTTGAGGAAAAGTTTTCGTAATTTGGCGGAGTCGATTTTGACAGATTGCAAATTGGATGTCTCGCGTGAGTTGATCGATTGTATCATCCGGCATATGTTCACATACATATGGCCCCTTCCTCAAGATAACGATGTGAGCATTTGTTGCTTTGTTCTTTCTCGACGATTATGTTGTTAAGTTAGCATTCTGGGTGTGCGGTTATAATAGGTTTTTATAGCTGGAAATTATTAGCTAAAAGGTGTAATATATAGGTGCAAGAGTGTTGCTTTAGTAGAATTTATATCAATTATCTTACCGGTATATCGTAAGGAAACTATTATAAAGAATTCCATACTATATTTGAAATACACCATGTGTTAGCTTATAGGTTTACCATGTTAGTGAACCATGAAGCTTGGTTGTTTGTTTGTTTTTTTTATTAGAGGAATGTGTGAATAATTGAGCCATGCGGTTCATCTTTACGTAAGTAGTGATCAGTTGTTGCTATATTTTATTGATACCCCGTCGTCCCATTTATGTATTTACGGGAATGAGAGTAAAAGCTGACGATTTATTTATATACTTGGGGCATAGATTAGAATTCGGTAGGTCTCATATCATTGAATTTTGCTTATGCACTCAGCGAATGGGTAGGGAGAATGACTGGGTAAGTCGGTTGCTTTTACTAATGATTCGTTTGCTTTTCAACGTTTCACATAGGCTGAATCATGTGTAGTATTTTTTATTTCTATTCTGTGGAAAGTAGATGGAAAGCAGTTTCGTTTAAATAATGATATTTTGATGGCGACGCATTTGTAGGAAAATTTCAATTTAAAGTTCGATTAAGGTACTCAAGGTTGACTGGACATTGAACGAAGAAATTTAACAGTACAAATGCAGTAAGTAGAATATCAGCCCATGCTAAAATTTACTATTACTTTGTTAGTGCGTTGCGAAATCAGCAATTCACACTTGACTATCGCGAGAGAGGAGGATCCATTGCGATCAGTTCACAGTTGTCGGCGTACGAGAGTGCCCCTTCAATCTCACCTTCTGGATCCCGATTGAACTGTCGCGCCGCTTTTATAGCGTTGTTGAGAATCGTCGCTCCCACCCACATCCGCTGGATATCTTGATGGCGATGTTTTCGTTTAGCAGTTGTCGAAGTGTGTTGTAAGAGCATTTGAAGTCTTAGTCACATTGTTTTGTCTTTCACCGCTCATGAAGAATTTGGTTCGAAGATCGCTTCGACAACAGTTGTTGTTTTTTGTTTTTGTTTTTGTTTCTTTTTTTTTTGCATATGAACTCGATTTTTACAAATATTGTTTCAGGAGGCTTTATCGGCGATTTGTGATTTGACAAGTTCGATGGTTGATCGATCTTTGAATCCGAATGCGACAATGCAAATGGCCAATGAAACGATCTCGATCGTGGGTAGCGTGACTGCTGATGTGAATGTCTCTTTGGAGCCACAGGAGGTTAGTCACTAAATTATCCATGATTCTTTAGATTACATGTTCTTATTACTTCTTCAAAAAGGAACGGGTGCCGAAAAGATTCCAGGAAAATTCATGCTGTGGAACATTTGAACTATAGGATGAAGATCATTTTGAGAATCTCGCCGCCTGTGGATATCGAGTTTTTGCTTTTAATATTGAAGAAAGGTCCAGAAACGAATTTTGCCTGCTTGTAATTGAGATGATTCAGCGCCTATCCTAACCACTTGTCCACTTTTCTTTTCTTACTTTCTTTTGGAATCGTGGCTTGGTCATGAGTCGCCGACTAGGCTGACAGTATTCGTAAGACTGATTTTGATGAGAGGGGAGAGAGGCCGATCAATTAAGGGTTCGTAAGTCCGCGGTATTGAGATAGGGAGGGGTGTTGAGAATCGGATGTTCGTTTCTTCGAATGATGTACCTTTCAGATAGACGATGACACGTTGCTTCGATGTATGAAAATCGTAAGCGCGATGCTGAAAACAAATCGATATAGAGTTATGAATGCGCTTTTAAGGGGACTTCTTGAAAATTTGGTATGTCTTGTCGTGTTTTATTCATTGTAGCAAGGGAAATTATGACTTTGGGAGTTAGGATGAAAGAGATTAGATGGATTGTCTTGGCGAATTATGAATTGCCGAGGACGTTAGGAAAATGGAAAACATCTTGTGTCTTGCTTTTTATGATCCATTTTCCATTTTTTGCTGTAAAGATGTTGTTGTGTTGCTGACTTGCGGACGAGGCGAGGCGACCAGTTGAAGATTTATGACTGAATCGGCGCAACAAACTGCATTGGCTGATTGAACCAGTTGACTGAGAGGGGAACACGCAAAACCATCAAGATACCGGAGTCAACGCACATGACAGCAAACGGGTTTGAAACATGCAGACAACCAGAGAAAAGGCGCAATATAATAGAACAGATAAGAACAGATCACTGAGGTCGATATATGCAAATTAATTCGTAGCGAGGTCGTTCACCACAACAGATGTTCTTGTTGATCTCAGTTAGATCCAAACAGCGTTAGTTCTCAGCACTTTGTGCTTTCCGTTCCATTATTTAGCTTGTTGGTTTGAGAAAGAAATGTCTCTCCCTCCCCTTCCTTTCTTCATCACCACTTTCTGAGCGATGGAGCTTCACTTCAAAGATTGAGAAGTGGGTTCTTTTCATTTTGTGAGATTGGGAAAGTCCAAGGTTTTGGATGCAGATGTGTTAAGTCGGAAGGCGCACAACTATCACGACTTTCTAGCAACGAAGGTCTCATCATTTAATGGCAGGATCCTTTGATGCAGTGCTAATGCATGCGAATGGGGAAAGATTGTTTTAGGTGGAGAAAGGCGTGATTTGTGTGAATTCGGAGTGTCGTATTTTGGCGTTCGAAGCGATGGGCATCCTTGCGATGTACGATGAGCGCCTAGCATTCGAAAAGGTTGTTCTTATCAAGGATACACTTGAACTGGATGACGATCTCAAGGTATGAGTTGGACGGTTGTTCACTTTCCATTTTTGTTGTCGTTGCGAACTAATCGGTGGTTTTCCTATTTAAAACAGCCGGCTTATATTATTCGGATTTAGTGTTTTCAAGTAGTGTATTCAAACAAGGCAGGTATTTCAAGAACTGTCATGTATTCATATATGAGATATTGTGGTGTTGCAGTTTAAGATAGCTGATTGTGTTTGCATGGTGAATGTTTGTTATATGGGATGACTGAGCAAATAAATATGGGAGTTGCTGTCTTACCTGAATGGCGATATCAGAGGGAAGTTTGGAGACGGAAGGAAGATAAGACGGCTTAGAGGTGCTTAAGAACGGCCTGTTTCTTTGTTATGTCTTGATTGCACCACCATTCAGTAGAGTTTTTGTTTAGGAAATTTATTGGGTTGTGGTTACGTTATGACAGCTTTTTGTAATGCGTTTCTGCAAATATTTAATGAAGTTTGATGGGTGTAATTTATAAGGTTGATGAGCGGCTAATCCGAGCCTGGCGTCATTCATTATTTCAGCGTGAACTTTGTGCTTAAAGAATTATTTCCATAATCGCTCATTGCAGTAAGCAAAAGTTATTGGTGGAGATTCTATTATACTTTCTGTTTGATATACCCAAAAAGAAATGAACTCCATAGGGGCATATTGTATCAACTATTCTGCTATATCTTTATATTTGTTGTGCTTCTGCAAAGGAGTTTTTTTGCAGCCAACTTCACTGAATATTCTTTGCAATATGTGCCTCTTGCATGGCTATGCAAGTGTGGCGAAGTGGTTTGCGGGCAGTGCGGTCGATTTCTGTGATCCACGGAATGATCTTATTCGGGTCTTCTTGGAGTATATCGAAGATAAAGTGGGTTTCTTTTACAAATTTGAAATGTTACCTGCTGAAACCTAAATTCTCATCGCTGTCATTGTGGCAAAGGTTGTTAGAGGCTTTCAGATTCGGCGGTTTAAGAAATACGTTAGCGATAGTAGGCTAGGTTCGATGCATCCGTGGGACGTGTATCTTGTTGACAATCGTTGTGAATTCAGCATACAAAAAATATGTGGAAATTCTACGTGGCCATTAATGTTAAAATTCCAACGTTTAGTGAAACATTTCTGAAACATCCTGCGCGTTTATTTTTACGATGAGACATCTTCTTGCGAGAGAAAATGAAGTAAAGATAGGTGACTGCTTTGGCTTTCATTAATTGAAGTGAGGTGTGGGATTTATGAAGCCTGGCACTTGAGAGAAGGGAGGGCAATGTCACGACATAATGTTAGCCACTGTCGTTTCAGTGTTTTAGCGTCTAACATTAACGATGTTATTTCTGTTGTCAATCTGCTGAATATATTTTGCAGAATGAGGCAACAAGTTTTGCGGCATGCGAATGTCTGTGCAAGCTATTGCTGAGTGAAACGAGAGATGAATGGACAAACGTTCTCGCGATACTTTTTCTAAAGGCTTTTGATCCTCGTACGGATAACAATGCACGCCTTAAAGCGTGTCTGGTTGCGTTCATCCCAACTTATGCTGAATCGGATAGGTAAAGTTTTTTTCATTATTCATTTAGCTCCAATGTTAACTAATAAAGTAGTTTATGAAGGATTTTCATTTAAATCTTCAGATGAATCGAACTAATAAAGGATATTGTGAGGCGATGTAAGTAATTCGAAAATCCTTTGCAGATCGCATCAATTGCTTCTGGTTGAGGCATTCCCGGAAATATTTCGGTTAATACGTAATGCGGTTCTTGAAGGCTTGTTCACGCAAAAGAAATTAAGCGTGATAGGATCATGTCTTGTATGTGCTACGTTGAAGCAATCACGAAATACACAATGCAGACAAGTAAGTAATGTTTCTTGTGGCTTACTTAGTTTTTTATGGACAATGATATCATCCGTTCTGTTGCAGTGTTTCAGTCATGAAGGTGGGGATCGCGTAGAAGTGCAAATAGAGGCTCGGAATGGTTTTTGTTCGACATCATTCATATGTCTTTTTTTTACCGATGTTGCAAAATCTTTTGCAACGTATATGCTTCGCATTTTATCGTTCATGTAATTTGCAACGTTCACCCTTTAATTAGTTGCACTTTCATAGATTTGATGCAGAATTTGAAACAGGACTTCAGAAAGATAGGATGTGATGTCATAGGCAGTGTGAAGTGTGTCTCCTGTTCGAAAGTGACTTGTGGCCGATGTAAGATCACCACTTCACTTATTCCCTTCTACCTTCCCACTTTTGATTTCGTTACCTACGAAAACGCTTCATTTTCTCATGGGATGGCTCATAGGTGAAAATAGCCCAGTGCTGCATCGATCTTTTAGCATTGTTAGGGAAGAAGGAAAAAAATTACCTGTCGAATCGTCATTGAGTAGTTCTAACTTTTCTTCAGAGGGAGAAAGGTGAAAAGATATGGATCAGTAAACTTGTTATTACTTCACCGTTGAATTTTTAAATTTTTTGTCTGCCTCTCACTTGCTATCCTCTCCTGATTTGTCTATTGGTGATGAAAGCGGAAGCTCATCTTGTTTAAAAGGTGAGTCGTTAATGATTGCACCTAAGGTCGTCTTGTGTTCGTTATGGATTTTTGTTGTATTTCGCTTTTGCTTCCAGGAAAGTTCGGTACAATCGATATTATGCAGAAAGATATTGGCTGCAATCGAAGGGGATCCAGATTCGGGAGGTCACTTCTTGCCTGTCTACTGCAAGATGCTCTCTCAACTTGAAGTCTCCGAATGGGAGGATATCGAAGAGCTGAATTACTTCAGGGATAAAATCGACGAACTAGCCGATGTATGATTTACAGGAACACTTTCTAATGTTTCGGAATACGACGGCTGTATGAAAAGAGCGTTTGTGCTATGCAGAAAAAAAAGGTGTTTTAGTCATTTGAATTGAACAGGCTTAGTATAGTGGTGGTAATCAACCAAACGAATTTCAGCTGATTTTTCAGTTGATTTTATTTGAAGAAATATTGTTTTCAGTTTTGTTCGATTGTAGCAAAAACTTCGATTTCGTCAAACGTCTTTGATGTACACGAGCAAAATTTTTGCAATGCATTCTATTATAACCGAATATCTTCATTATAAACTAAATGGTTTCTTCGTAATGCATCGGGAAATTTTATCATCATTGGGAAAAATTTATACACTATGTTGCAATGTTTGGAAATTGTAGACACAATCTAAAAGTAAATGCTTGATTGAGAGAAATTAATATAATTTGTTGAATGCAAAAGAACTTAGCATAGGTTCAGGTAAGCGCGGATGTCGGAACTTTGGGAAGAAAAGGGAAGAGGAAGATGTACATGTAAAACTATGCTATAGTCTTTGCGTTACTGCTACTTAGTAATACGGTTCTAAATGAAATAAGAGAAAAAAAACCGTATGAAATATGGGAATTTGAACCGTAATCCTTCTCTTTATTGCGTATATGAATTTCAAAACTTGAAATCCCCAATGAAATCAAGGACACGTCGTTTTATTTCCCATTGGTTAATGCCTCTCACTTCCATGATAAACTCGAAAATATCCCCTAAGTAATGCGCTTATGGGTTATGAAACGATAGATGATAATTTAGTTATTGCTTGCAGATAATGAAAGATATGGAGGCAAGCGCTCATGATATGAATGTGTTGATGGCGTTTTCCAGATCGCTGGGCAGACGCATGGAAACTTTGGAGAGTTTCTCAAAAAAATGGGTAATTACTTCAGATATGTACCGTGATGTCCCACTTTTTTGCATTTGTAATATTTTTATGTACAACATGAACTGAATGGTGATTTTGCTTTTTCACCTATGATTTAACTTTATATGGTGATGAGGTTTTTTCGGCTTACGGTAGATTAATTTAAAGGGAACGAGAGCTCAAGTGGAGAAAAGTAACCCTAGCAGTCACCATATTAACGCGATCATTACCAGATCAATTAGTTTTTGCAGTCAACTCATCTGTGTTTCTATGTGATCAATTTTGAAGAAAAAAATATTGCGTTAAGTTTGCAAATATAAGTAGATAAAACACCTTAGCATCAAATCCGATAGGCAAATATGAAAGATGCGCTTAGGTGATGTATTGATCGTTAATGCAATTAGACCCTCTTCTTTTGTTCATTTTCGCCTATATTTCATCCTTATTAGTTGTGGAAGGAGTACGCTAATGAATTTCAGAAGAGATGTTAAAGTTTCTTATTTGTTATATGTATATTTTTTTCGTTTTACAAACCAATTCTCGAATACATCGTGACGTCGTTTCGATGCATTCAAAAATTTTATTTCTCCTCATGATGCATTCATTCTTCACAAAAGTTTTTGCTGTAATTACAATGCTAAGAATTCCATATTTTGGAATGGTGATATATTATCGCTTGCTTAACGTCCATTCGATTTTCGAGATGTTCAATATTTTTTAGAATTATATATCTTCGTTGGGGCTTGTAAGAGGTTACAATTAACATGTCTGTTCAGCAGCCACCTTCGAGTCCATCAACCGATGAGCTTGCTGGTCTGACCGAGGGATTGCATTTGGAAACGCCTATTAAAGGGGAACAAAACGAGCGTTTTTCACGGGCTGTTGGACGACAAACTCTGCAAGTCACCTCTGCTCGGAATGGTCAAGCGTCAACGAAACCGATATCCTCGAAACCAATAGGTTCCTCAACAGCGCGCAGAGTAAGTTCACAGCTGATTGCATTGTTTTTTTTTGTTTTTCTTTTTTTTTGCGCTATTGATGGCAGTTTTTATGCACATGTGATTTAGGTATGAGTAAATAGAGGAGCTATTAGGTAAATCGCATTAGAAGTTTTAGACGACGAAGTGAGAAGTTCTTACGAATAATATTTGGAATATGGACTAAGCTAACATGTTAGTCTGGTGTTACAGTCACTGGTTGTTTTCAAGAATTGTTTTCATCGCTGTTCAATTCTTATGGTGCAAATATAACCATTGGCAAGTTGTGCAGCGATTTGATAACGTAGGTGTGGAGTTTGAATGATGGTCAGCTATCCAGTGAGGATTTTCCACAACTTAGAATCCACACTTAAATCTCATCACTCGGCATTAGAATGAAACCGATGCCGGAACTGCAAGTGGAGCATCTCGTATAAGTGTGGACTTTTCAGCCTCCTCGAATGATAAAGGCGAAGGGCCACGATCTGAAGAAGGTATTAATGGAACAAAGCAATGATGCAGTTGCGGGAACCACCAGCTTGAGGACGGCGCTTTTGACGCCTGCTCCTGCACAGCGTATGAGACCGGTGCTGCAGCGTGCCGTGAAGACACCGGCTGTGAGCGATTTTTACAAACAGGATCTGATGGCGGAGGAGGAATCCGATTATTGAACTCATCTATTTCGTTCATTTTATATTCTTGAGCACCTCATGGAGGGTCAATAACCTCTTTTTTTTTTAAATTCTTTAATGTCATATTTTATCTTGGATAATGACCTCGTTTTTAGTTTTTTATTGTCGTGTTTTTCTTTCATTTGATTTGTTGTGCATTATTTCGTTCATCTGTGGTATTACTGTTTTGCACACCTTTCGAACTATTGGATTTTCATTTATCTAGTGAGTAACTACAATGTTGGTCTTATATGACGAATTGTCGGTAGTTAAAGAGTAGAGCGTGTGTGTTCAATGGGAAGACATAAGAATAATGTCTGCTGGAGTCACATGAGCAATTTTGACAGGTGCTAAGTTTGGAATAGAGGAAAGGGTGACCATTGATCATATTGAATATCTCATTTCATCACTATGGAATTTAGTGATTTTTGCATGATGTTCAATAATTTATGATTGAGAACGCAGTCTTGACGTTGTTTATTTGTCTCTTAATAACGATTTAAGAGAACGTTCCTGTATCATTTTTTTTTTTTTTTGAAATTATAAGCTATTTATGAATGTAATCGTTTTTATATTTTTTGGAGACATTCTTTGAACTCTTCGGGGAAATTCCTTACCGACTACATCTAAATTATTTTTATTTAGATTTCCAGTTTTGAGATCTCATTGTGTGGTATTTTAATGGAATCAATGGAAGTGATCGCTGAGATCAAAGAGCAACATTTTTTTCCCGATGACCCTTATATGTGGACTTAAAGTGTCTATGAAGATGGTTCGCGAGTTTGGAAGGTGTTGTGTTTGCCTCGTATTTCATCAGGGCCTTATTCTCTTTAAAGCCTTTTTTTGCATTTGCCTTTGCACTTTCACTTTTATTATCGTCACTTTGATACTCTTGATGCCGTTGTTCGTTCTTTCAGTTGATATTTGCTATTATTGCCCATCGCAAATAATCGGATCTCTATTTTTGTGTTTATTTTTAATATTTCTATTCGCATGCGAAAATTCACAAAGATTTAGAAACTTATTCCGCATTTGCTATATTTATACCTATTATTAGGGTTTGGAACCAGAATTATGCACATAGATGTGTGAATGTTTTTGCCATCTTTTTCGATGCGTTGATTACAACTTTTTTTTGCTTTATTCATTGTAGCTAAATTTTTCATCTTCTAATGTTCTCTCGTCTTTATTTCTCCTTTTTAAATGTCTTTCATGCATAATTGTGTATAGCTTTCGGTAATCGGCAAAATGCTGATCGTGTGCTTTGAGTCAAGAATAAATATTCGAATTTTCTTCAACATTCGCATGAATATCGTGTTCTTATCTTGAGATGATTTTTGGTTGATATCACTTATTTCCGGACGGTGGTTTAACGTGTATTTGAAATGGAGCAAGGCAAGATGACTTCGCTTGTCTACCTCGGTTCGAGTATTCTAACTATTGTGTGTACCATTGTGGGTCTTGTAATGTATGGGGTAGCATTATATTGAGGCGCATGAGGAAGCCGAGACTGGTCTCATCAGTTGTATTATATGAGTGACTATAAGCTTGATGAGGACTTGTGTATGCATAGATATGATCGAGAAACATTTCAGGAAAAAGGGGAACGAAACTGATTGAGGGAGGCGGATGTGTCTGCTTCGGTTTGGAGGGTTTCCGCAGGTAGTTGGCCATATCATTGAGTAGGTTGACTACCGAGTGGCTCTTCTCTGCCCTGTGCCTTCGCCTCGCCCGTTTGTTCTAGGAACAGAGGATCAATGCATGAGGCAAAATCTGATGCATGGGAACCTGTGGGTAAAAGTGATATGGGTTAATCGCTCGTTTAGTGAATTTTCAGTGAGTTTATGATGTGACTAGTGAAAGGAGCTGGCAGTTCTTCAGTTTGATGTGGTTGTATTTAGGCGGTTTTAGACGATTTCATTGAAACGTTGTGATGCTGCGCGCTTGCAACGAATGAAACGAAGTTCACAATATGGAAGACTCAATTGCCTCAGAAGTTTATTAGGACCTATTCGACAGTATCCACTATATATGTGGTAATTGATCTAAATAGCCTCATCT
>JAAVTS010003110.1:0-22244 GCA_022845575.1 Baylisascaris ailuri | reverse complement strand
CGGGTTGATTTTTTTTGGCCGTCAAAAACATAGCAGTATAGTAAGACTTAAGAAGAATTGCTTCAAAAATAATAGTAAATGGGAGAAGCGTATTATAAAATAGCACAATCTTTAAAAATTCACTATAGCGACATCATCGATCGGTAATGAAGAAATAATTCTTCAAGCAACACTAAAGTTGCTATACGAAAAAATCCAGCATCGTTGAATGCCGAGTTTTTCTCATGAAGATATTGGCAAAGAATAGGAAATCCTTTCACTCCAAGCAGCACTTTTAAATTCCTCTTAAAACAAAGAAAAAAGCAAGCTGCAAGCACGGTGAAATAATTTATGCAAACCTGTTCAATTTCAATCCAGTTCTCTGAAGATAAGCTCAACGATTTGAAAGTGCGATCCTCGACGATGCGCGAGTTTGCAAGAACGAGCTTTTCAGCGCCGAAAATTTCACTTGTTCGACATAGACCTCAAAAATAGAGAGATGACTCTATTCTCTTCAGCAAAGGAACTTTCGAGAGTGCCATACAACAAGCAATTTAAGCATTTCTGCTCAACAGTTTGATGCAACTAAATCAGATGGATGGACGTATTAACGCCAACAACTCTTTCTAACTGGAAATGGATCGAAGCCGTGATGTGGAAGAAAGCATCAGCTACCACCAAGTAAACATCAGCAGGTGAGTGGGCGAAGAAAAGATAAAATCGTTTTCTCTGTGACAGCTGATGATCCCCGTCTAGGTATAGTGCCTTTTAGGCTCAAATCGTTTTCTATGTGACAACAAAGTTCGTCTTCCTTCAGTGGATTCCTTGTCTGATACTTTTTGCAGTCTGTAGGTTAAGGCTTACGCATGTAAACATTTGGATTCTACTGCTAAGTACTCCTTTATCAACCGTGGAATATCAGAATGGGAGTAGAGAGGTACGCGATGGACCCCAAATTGCATATATAGCTGCTAAGTAGGATATGCAAATGATGAGACTGCACACTAAAGATGAAGTGTTTTCGCAACAAAACGAAAAAAAGNCCGTGGAATATCAGAATGGGAGTAGAGAGGTACGCGATGGACCCCAAATTGCATATATAGCTGCTAAGTAGGATATGCAAATGATGAGACTGCACACTAAAGATGAAGTGTTTTCGCAACAAAACGAAAAAAAGTGAAATGGAAAAATGAAATGAAATAGAAATTTACCTCAAAACAAAATTGCACTCTCAAATGGTGAAGGAATTGCTTCACTTCATTCGAGAAACCACTATTTAGATCAGTCTGTAACAACTTAATCTGCATATCACTTCAATGCTAATAAATAAAACCATGTTTGACACAACACAATTTTCTTAGTAGTTAAGTACTGCCAATGATGAAATCCTATTTTCAACGGCTTATGAGCGTTGAAAACCTTTAAGTTTTCATTATAGTCGCAAGCACTTCCTCGACCTCCTCTTATCCTCTTAGACCCCTCGCTCTAATTTTGAAATGCTTTAAAAAAGAGCAGAACCTCCAAGATTAGCCGGCTTTTTAACGAGCGTAGCAACCACAATCAGCGAAGTGCCCTCGGGTCGTTTCCACTTGCCTCTGAAGACATTCAGTTTGCGTTGCAAGGGCTCATCGGCTTCCTCTACTGTGTCATCATCTTCGTCAACTCTATCATGCTGACCGAATTGCTTCACGAGGCCTGCAATCCCCTCTCTTTAACGTTGCCCTCAAAAAAAGCCCTAAGCAGAAAGGACGAGTAGGTCGTTTACTATCCTATCTGTAGGTTCTTAAGTGAAAAATGCAACACGTTTGAAATGAAGTGCCTCATAAACGTTCACTTTACCTTAACCAATTTAATCAACTCGATGAAATTAGAGCTATCCCATGTTGGATGCGCCAAACGATATAACTAGACCACTAAGCATTACTATATCACTGCACATATAAGAACACATTATTGCTAAACGCGAAAAGCGTAACTAATGCCTTTCCAGCAAACTTGTTCACTAAAGATTAGTGTTGAGCTGTACAACTCAGGTTGGCCAAGACCCTAGTACCTCGCTGTGATACTATAAGTTCGACATAAGTGCACGCTGCCAAAACGGCAATAACAAAAGTGCACTCAGTGACAAGCCTGGAGCAATTTGCCAATATCCAAAGTTCAGTGAATGCGAACGATGGTGTTCAGTCATCTTTGAAATGAATTACTAAGCGAAAGGTCATTAAAGAATAAACGAAATTCTCTCCTAAGCTATAACTTAACGAAAATAAACGCAACGATATCTCTAAACACCTCAAATTCCCATTTTCAACTGCAACCAAATATCGGCAATACGAACATCTATTAACGCAATAGCAAATACGGCTAGTACATCGCAATATGTGAAGTTAGCATGTGTTTTTTATTTTGCGAACTGAGAGTGAATGCGATTATACTTGCTGACGGATGAGTCGCTGTATCGAAGCATAACCTCAATTCTACTTCCCCTCATATGATCTTTTTCGCCATGCGTTTCCATCGATGAATCGATGAGTCCATGAATGCAGGTTGCTGTAACCGCAAAAGCAACACACCTGAATAAATCAGTGACGGCGATTTGTTGAACTCTTGATCGAAACAAACCGCTTGAATTGGGCTGGATCCGCTATGTGATCGACAAACACTCAGTGGAATTGTCTCATCGTATGGCATGCCCGTCTTCATGGGAAAAGTTTCTAGTATAGTCTGAAATACGAAAGAAACTCCATCTTGTAATGTAACTAGTTGGACACTGCTCTCTGAAATATGGCACGATATGTGTTCTTTGCAAGTAGTTCAGCGCGTACAAACATGATCCTCGAAGTCACCTCTGAGTACTTCCAACATAAAGAAAAGATGTGAACTCTTTTTGATTCACCTCCTGCAACAACTTTCATGGTCATCGTCGCATCACAGCATTCAGATCGTGCTCATTAGGGTTTGAGCTTCCGGAATGATGACGCTTTTTCTAAAAAGATGCCGTCTGACCTTTCGTTATCGGAATTCATAAACAACAGTCTCTCTAACTTACCTCTAAAACAAAGGTCTCAAGCATCCAAATCCCTTGCTAGCACCACCACCCTACTTCACTTTTTTAAATAGAGGATACCACAAGTCTTTTCATTTACCTTCACATATCCTATCCGCATCATTTTCCTGCCTCATCTCGGATAGGATACCAAACTAACACTTCCAATTGCATCAGAATGTTCGGATAGCGGAGAAGAATTCAAAAACAATGCAAATCTTGGAAGAGTTGAATATAGAAGAGGAGGGGGATCAAAACTAATGTACAAAGAGACCCAAAAAGCGAATGATAAACCAAAACACTAAAAGAAGAACAAAGAAAACAACACATAAGGAGCATGCATATGCAATAATCGATAGATGCCTACAATGCAAAACTCTAAAACAACAGCATGACAAGCTATTTACCTGCAAGGTAAAGTGATTTTGAGCATTGAAATGACCGAAATAGAAATCGTCACATAAATTCTCGATTATTCGCCTCGCATTGCTACAAATTAATTCATTCACGCATCCTACAGAAACATTTCAATTCTTATCGCCCTTCACACCCTTACTAACAGCTCTACTCTTAAGCCATCTCTGAAGTGCATTCCTCATTATGCTAATATTGCACTAGAATAAGCACTGATAGAAAAAAAAATCATATCACTGCCATGAAGGAAAGTTAAATGGCATTTGGTGGATATCCTAAAACTCCGAGAAAAGACTCCTTTCCCTCGATCAGGAGAATAAATTACGCCTAAAACGGCGAAAACGGGGAAAAAAATAAGGAATCAACAAACCCTTTCATCTTTTAAGTTATGCGAGGTTCATTTTACCTCCTATTATTTTTAATTCGAGTAATTTTTATTAACCGTACATCCACCGGTAATATATCAAAAAAGACAAACAAAAACAAACCCGGTACTCTCTGCATTGAATTGAGTAACTTTCTGCAACCATGATAGTTTCGATTGTGTTTCCTCATTCGCTAACGGCCATAAGCATTTTATTGCAGCAATTGCCGAACATCGCACCGAAAAATTCTGCGCAGTACACCATGGAAGAAACAGCATGAAACAACGTTCGAATAACTCCTACAAGACAGGTGATTTATTAAGAGAACAGCTTCACAACTCCATCATTTTCTATGCTTCTGAAATGACCCTTTACGATTCATAACGCTTCTCAGTGAGATGCCTTCTCAACAACACTCTAAATTAGTGCTGAATAAACATGAAGGTGTTTTCGGTTTATAGGGGTTTTCGAGTTTTTGAGGACGGAAAAGTACACGGTAAAACGTCCTCCGAGGCAAAGAAAAACAAGTTCTAAAAAGGTTTTGCACCGGCAAACGGTTCTCAAAAGTTTTGCGAAAAATCAAACACATAGGATTAATAGCCTAGATGGATCAATAGCAAAATCATATGTGTGAGCTTCTTTGATATACCTTCTCGATTAGTTCGACATTTTTTTGCAAATGCTTAAAAAATTTTTAAGAAAAACTTTGGAATGCAATTTTGTGATTTTATGGCATATTTTTGATTTTCAGCGTGTGCTATGTATTTCTATCGGCAAGGTAAAGTACTCTTTGATAAGCAAACATCTTAAATGAAATTTTTTTTTTTTTTTTTTTTTGCAAATTGCTTGTAAACTCTCAACGTTCTTAGCGAAATTTGCATAACAGCACAGGTAAACGAATGCTAGTAGTATTATAAACGAATGCACAGCTAAAATCATAAAAACAACGCAATGCTTAAAGACCACTAAATGCAGTTGTGTCAATCGAGAAGGGTCCATTCACTTGCAAAAATGGTGAGATTACAAGTAGTAGAAACCAATGCGAGAATGGGAGGATACACAGCCCAAATAACCGCGGCATGCATACGTTCGCATTTAAAAATAAAGAAAACAATGCTTGCCTGTGAGTTCTGGACCTTAACGACGTGCATGATTATATTGATCCATGAACATATGCTTCCGATCCTCGTTCTCGCCAGCTAAATAATCAATGTCGATAACAAAAAAGTTTGACATCAAAAGTGATGTTGGCTGGCAACTCGCCGAAGGTAATTAGACTAAGAAATCTATATCGGATATTTAGATGGACAGCATTATTGACTTAATGGGAATGTCAAGTAAAGTGGAATAGAATTTTAAGCAAAATGCAAGAAATTTTATTCAAGCTTACCAATTCAAATAAACCATAACAACAATGTTTCCTAGATTTTCGCAATGAAAAATTCGAATTTTCTTTTCAGAAATAAGCAGAACTTTGCTTCATAAATCAGACTTAAGTTAGGCAAGAGGCAGTGAGTAGAACAAATGATCACACATATGCACACTCCTATCAATTTTTACTTTTCGATAAGTGCTATCCTCCGTGAATAGAGAAGGATGTTTTTCTTTATTCAATGCTTCTGTGAAATCTGAAGAGTTGCTAAGAGTCAAAAATGAAAAAAAAAAAAGTGATGTCTTCTACATCTTCTTTATCAGATGTTTTACAGGAACAAAAACACTGTTAATCCATTTCAATTGAGAGCAGTTAAAAATATATGTGAAATTTTACATCCCACAGAAGCTCGCAGGTTGTCCCTCGGTATGGGACGATAGTAAAGGAGGATGCTTCCCTGAGATTATGAATCGCCCCTCTTATCACTTTCTCTTCTTCTTTTATAGGAACATTATTTGAAAACAAGTGATATATTATCAACAACACTCAAAATACATACGTCCCTCTCCATTTCGATGAAGTGATCGAAGGCCTCATTATGGCACATAAATATTCGCACAAGGATGAATTCGATGAGCAGTCTGGTAGAAGGCTGTTGCGCTTGATCGGTAAGATACAACTCGCAGTATGTACGCACCTCGTCGATGCTCACCTGCATTAGTAACTTGTGCTTCACAATGTTCGTGCTTCGCAATGCGCACACGCAATCATTTTTTTATACGTTCTTTTGCGTACGGGAGTCACCGAGAGGGTTTTGGGGTGCTCCTAATCTGGCACGTATGCAGCCTATCAAACGAGTGAATATGATTCTGTTTCTGTTCTCAACAACGATGCTCCTCAAGGATGCTGGGAAGGAACGTTTGGTGCCAAAGGACGCATAAGTGATCGGGAAAGACACTCGAGTGTTTTTGGATATCTGTCTAGCGGGTGAACAGGGATCATATGCACACCAGTGTACCTCTTCCACCCCGGTCTCCTGCCAGGCAGCTGGCTACACGCAACCCAGCGAACGAGTAGAGAGCTCGTGGAAGTATAGCTAGTTTCGACTAAATGGGAAAAAACAGGTAAGGGTACATCGCAATGTCTATCGAGTTTGTGAATACACATACAACTCCTCGCTGGAGTCTCGTTGGGCAATGAAGTATAATGCTTTAAGCTTGGTCGACAGGTAAACATCAGCTTTATTCACCATGTCCGCCATGGCGAATAGGAGACTAATAAGGGGCGATGAGATGCCGCGATCCACCGACACAAATACGACGCAATATACTGACGACACACTAAACTGAACTGAACTGAACACACACTGCACGAATACAACTCTTATATAGCGAATTACATGACGATATTGAAACAGGTGCAACACTTTAACATTCAATGCAAATGAAGGCTGCTCACAATCGAATATCAACTCAATAGAAATCAAAAGTGCAGGCTTCCAAATTTCGGTTTCTTTTCACTAGAGTTTCACCGGTTGTAGCCACTGACCCGTCCATTCACTTGAAGGCTTGAATCGATACCCTTACATCGTTACGTTGCCCTTTAGCCGTCCGCGGTGAGTCTTCTTTTTTAGCTAAATAGCTTTCTCCATCGCTTCCGCGACACCAGCAATTGCAGAGCAAATGGCTCCTTTTAGCATTGATTTCGATTGCACCGCAGAACGAATAATGAATAGAACGCAGAAGAACTCACCTTATCAAGCGTGTCCAAAATCAGCAGCAGCAATTGCATTAAACGTGTTTGCTGTCGATGAGGCAGTGATAACGCAAAAGACCTGTAACTTAATCTATGAAGGGAAATTGCGTAAATCACAAACCACATGTTGACGTAACGGAACGCCCAATGGTAAGGAAAACATTCGTCACCCGAACCTTTGTAACAGTTTCTCATGAAAAAAAAAAATGCAAAACACGAAAGATACCATGAAAATGGATTTGCTCAAATGCTTCATTTTTCGGAGAAACTGGATACCGGAAGGTAGATGAAGGAAAAAATTCTTCTTTGGGATATCAGAATCGGAATTCTATGTTAACTTAACTGGTCCATCTACCTCTCTACACGCCACCTTAGAAACAGTGTAATAACCACCTCCTCCCAGAAAAAATCTGCAATGATCCAATATGAAAAGAATTCAGTCAAAAACAGTGAAGAATCACAACAATGCCTCATTTCTTGAAGTAGATAGCAAATTTTAACAAAGCTTTTGTATCAACACAATACAAAGAGAAAATCTGCTACCTCAGCTAGAAGCAATAAATAATCTAGTAATAAAAATATGCCTCATTCGATTACCAAGGTGGGAATGAAACTAAGTTGAAAAAACGACCACAAATGCATCCGATCTTCAACCAAAAAAACTACAACAAATGCCCTATTGCTTGATCGCTTTATAACCTTTTTCATTCTTCTTACGGATAAAGTACATGGAAAACGGGTGTGCCACTTGCTAGCTTAAATAAATCGATGAAAGGGGGGAAATTTCAGTGGAGATAATGACCTAAGTGGTTGAGATGCAATTATTTCTGAGCCACAATAACACCACAAATAATGAGTCGAATAAAATATAAACGGCACCAGTAGCCACTTTTGGTATTCTTAGGCCTTAGCGGTTAAAGTTCCAGCCAGCTAGCCAATCAATTCCCTTTCAGCGATCGAACCTCTCAATGGCCATCAATACTCACTTGCAACGATCCTTATCCAGAAGAGTCGACACCTCGATAACACGTTTAACGATCGCATTTCCATAATCAGTGCTCGTAGCACAAATATGGTAGGTCATAAGTAAGGCTTCAAGGCGTGTACGCTGCACTAAAGTATGATGCCTACAAAAATAAACCATGAAACTTTCAATATGGCGGTAGATCATAATCAAAAATTTCGGCAACTGGCGAAAAGGTTTCACATAAATAACAACGGTTTCTCCACGAAGACGGCTCAATAGGTAAACCTGATGGAGAAGACGAATGGATGAAGAGAGACGAAGCTCGAAAGTTGATTCTGCTATCCTTGCCAGAAACAACGCAGAGACTTATCTCGGTAAAAAAAAAAGAATTCAAGTAACAACGATGGCGCGATAGTTCAGCGCCGCTCACGACAAAAGCAGTGAGAACTCACATCAGACGATGGTGGAAGTGGAAAATTCCCGCAGGAGGAGCTATTCAGTATCGGAGTTCTACAACGTTTCAGAATAGATGAATTTGTAAAAAGTTTTGGTGCCGAATTTAAAAACTGGCAGGTCGTTTTGCTACATTCCTACAATAATCCTTGAAATATTTGAATGATATGACACGGTGTCCCCAGTCTCCGAGAACATCCCTCTCGAGGATCGATTCTCTTAGTTCCATTCGGATCCCCGCTACGACCAAGTGCTCACACATAGTAAACACCTGTTGGACTTGCGTTCCAAGCCTGTGTACTAGTAAGACAATGGTGACAAGGTTCTGTGCAAACGCGATCGCTGGCGCACTTAGCCATTAATGCACATGCAGCAACGAGACAAACGATGCGACTAGACGGTCATCCCGCAGCGCTATTTTTTATAAAGGTTCGGCGACTGAGCCGAATTTAGGGTGATCCCCCCTTGTTCCTCTTCTCTTAGCCAATTGCTATCGTTAACGCAGAATTTTGTTGCTCGATTCGTGTTCAAGCTTGTTGCATATTGCTTCTGATGCTGCAAACATTTAAGCTCTCAAAACCCTCACGACCGCTGTCTTCCAACTAAGAATCTAACCGAAGATTTCAAAGCCATACCGGCCGAATTTAAAAAATCGCTCCGGTTATTAGTAAGGAAGGTGGAAAAAATGATATTCACCTCTCAATATGAAAGTGAGGAGGAAGAAGAATAAAGATGTCGATATTCAACTCGAATGAAATATTACTGAGGATGGGGGGATTACTTTATTTCAGTAAAATGGGCAGGAAATCAGATCAACGTAAAACAGATAGAAATGGATTCAGAAGACTACGATGTATACCATATTCGCCATCCTATGACGTAGACTGTATCCATCGAAAGTTCGACGCCGTAGCTCTTTCTGAGCGACGGACTGAAACTAACGCAGAGAGATACACGGATACGTTAGACACCGCAACAACTACGTTCAAATCATGAGATAAGACGATAAGTTCAGGACGAAATAACATAAGCACCCACATGTCGGTCGGTAAATTCGACAGAAGACATGACAATCTCGAAGAATAGGCCATTTGAGATGCGTAATCAAGCAACACTCTGTTTTTCTTTGATGTTGATCCATAGGAGCAAAGATCGACAAGCAGTGGTACCCATTCAACGTTCAAGGACCATATCACCGGACCAAGTGCAGCAGAAACTGCATAAGCAACCTCCGTATTCGCAATTAACTCATTTAGCACCTCCTATAAACGAATCAACTCGACCATTTCTATACACGACAAATGTTTATATAGAATTGTGCCATTGATATTACAATAAAATATTAAAAATAATGACGCTTTTGGTATAATTTTGATGTTCGAAGCATTTTAGTATGACCACAGACCCGATACTTTGGAGAACGGTGTTTATCCCGCAAAAATAAGAGCAAAGTGGCTTTGGTCGAGAATATTGCCACAACGGAAATAAAGAAACAGACTTACACGGATTTTTTTGGCGATTACAGCGTCGACGATCATTTCCCTTTGTATACATGCATTAAGCAACGCATTTACTGATGGCACATAGTAACGAGTGCCTTTTGCCTCCTTCACCATCGCAATGAGTGCATCAATTGCCTTCAATCGTTCATCTGTTCCTTTCACCTTCAATCACACACAACTCGAAATCTTAGCCGATAATGACCATAGAATCTTTTTTATTACACATCCCCGATAATATTTTACAACATTACACCTCAAATATTTACATATATAACATCTCGAATGCCTCCACTGTGCCAAAAAGCGCAAACATTGGTATGAACCATGAATGAAAAACATTTCGCCACGGAATTTTTTTTTTTTTTTTTTTACTTCTGAACACCGCTGGAAGCGCTCACCACATTAAAAAATTCAGCAAGCTTTGGTGCTCATTAAAGGGAATCAACACCGCTATGTGAACATGGAGCCGCTTAAGACTTGCCTCTGGAAGAAGTTTAATGATGAGGGACGCTGCTGCATCATGATGTTCCCGGCGAAGCGATTGCGACAGATCTTCAATGCATTCACGCAACAGCTTCTTTCGATATTTATTTGCGATCGTGAAGTAATGAAATGCCAGTTGAAGTCTGTTGATCGCGAGCACTTCTTTCGCAAAGCGCGTATCTGCTTCGCACATCCCTCCGTCACTAAACTTTTGTGATATCACGCTTAAAGTTTATTTAGTATTACACTGTAGCTTTTTTTGAAAGCTACAGTGTAATACTAACATTCTTGATAGACGATAACAATGAAGACAGAAGCAGCCCCACTATCCTATACGGCTGTTAGTGAGAAGAGGAAACACCGAACATGAAAGCAATAGTGAGCATAAACAAAAATAAGAATGAAAGCAGAAGAAGCTCTTATTCCCCTTCTATTCTGTTTGCTCTCTATCGCATAGGACGATTGTCATCTACAATTTGCAACGAGTTGAACAGGTTGCGAAAATATGCCTTATAATAAACAATTTTAAACGATTCTTCGAGGGTACTTTTAGATCCCTCATTCACAAACGATGCGTTATCGAGGACACCAAAAAAACTAACAAATCAGAATAGCTCGCAGTTAGAAACATATTCCGAGTGAGATAATTTTCCACCGCTTCTTCGACTTTCTCTGAGTTATCGTGAACCGTCAGCAGTTGTACATTTGCGATCGACAATAGCATCGCATGTCTTGCAGAATTATCTTCCTGAAAAAAAGACAACATCCGTAACACAATGCAATCTTCACTGAATCTGTCTCTATGCATTAAAAAAAAAAAAAAAAACGTTATGTTAAACAAATCAATCCTGCTTCACTGCGTAGATGAGGCTCAGCAGTTTTGCTACTTCACACAACGCCAGGGGAATAAGATACCACCATATATAATAAACGAATAAAATGTGAGATTAACAATAGCAAAATTAGCTGCAAATTAGCATACCTCTTCAGTACTTGAAAGAACACCGATTGACCATTGCAGCGGCACAGAGCGATCATCAGCTTGTCCCATGCATATTACCATAAGACGTTTGAGTAGGCTGTTAAATAGATCAAAGTTCTCGCGCTGAAAGCAGAAATACTTACAATATATCGGTGGTAAGTGAGATCCTCCAATATGTAACTATCGACACTTGCAAACATAAGGCTAAGTTCCAACAAAGATTATTTATGAATCATTGAGCACCTAATATCGCATTCAGTTGGTTGTATTTTATCAGATCACTGTTCAATTAGGGTTGTTTGCGGCACAGCAATATATTCGCAAGAGATCATCTTCCATTGCGAAGTATGCTTGAAGGAGTTCTCGTGAATTATCACATGAATTCGTGCTGAATTTTTCTGGCAAATAATTTAGAAATATTTCTCATAAACGTTACATATAGGCGATTACATTATACGTCAACGGTTTACAGTGATTGAAAATCGTTGCAGCGATGTAACACAAATCGACACATAAATGCAACCTATATCATTTAAAAAGGTGTTGAGTTCAATGAGTTTTTCAAAACTTCCTGTTGGTGAATCTCCTAAAATTCTATTCACTAAAATTTTCAGCAAGATGACATTTACGTCTAACCTCGCAAATGTGTCACAATTCCGTTCACTCGATGAGGCTAATTCTAAAATGACCAACAAGCATTTCGTTTCTCCTTACTTCCTTTATTATCAACTGGACACCTAGCTCAAGTGACATCCCATTTGCCAAAAAAAAAAAATTCTGTTTTCGCTCTCCGACTTCATCGTTGTTTTTTTGATCCAACAAGACAATCAGTATATTACAAGCACACATTAAATAAGCATAATAATAAGCAGGCGGTGAATGTGAACGCAGCTAATGGCCATGAACAGAAACGACGCCGAAATCGTACAATAGAAATGATACCAAATGGAACACTACATGCCTTGCCTTCAAGAGTGAGCAATCGCGTTTCCAAATATTGCATGACAATTCCATAGAAACTTTGTGTCGATTCTCCTGAAGAACAACTATCACTTTTGCGATTACGGGAACACAACAAGTTTTGTTCGATACTTTCAGTTAACAGTCAATAAAAAGATACGAATTGAATCAAAGAGAGAGTGAAATTACAGAATCACTGCGAAGACAAAGAAACCACCTTCAACAATTTGGAGGTGCCCATTATTAAAAAAATGCTTGGAAGACAGGGAAAAGTTAGAGCAACTGTCCTTTCTGAAAGCAAAGGAAGGAGCAATGTGAGTTTGCCTCTCTCCCGTCCCCCCTCCTCTCCCTCCCTCCTCCTCCCCCCTTTCACCCAAATGTGGTTTAGGCATAAAGCATGTAGATCGGAATCGAGTTACATTAACGAAATGAGTAAATTCCCAGTAAAAAATGTACTCAAGACACTCTCTGCAGATGTAGTCAAAACATGATGGGATTCGCAGTCATTCAGCAAGCTTCACTTCAACATCAGAAAAAATGAAGCCTTCTAAGCACCACTTACTGTTCAGTGGCGTTTGCTCTCCTTCGTAATTACTGTGTACGAGCAATACAACAATAGAGTTGTATCGATTAATTCTATTGTAGACTAATTGTTTCCTAGTTTAGATTTCGTGTACCCTCAAGCTATGAGCGTCACGCTTCCCGCTTTTTAAGGGAGAGGAGGAGGGGGAGTAAAACCTTCCCACCAACCTATTTGTCAGGACGATGTGGAAAACGCACATTTTTTCTGCAAAATAACGATGGCCTAACCTGAGATTTCTGTAAGATTTTTCTTTTAAGCTGAGCGCAGAGTTCACATGAAAACCTCAATAATGTTACTTGCCCATTTCTATTAATAACGCCTTTAGATGGCGGATTGAAAAAAGTTTTTACGTTCCCTCTGATGCATCTATTCTGTAGGTAATCGCATTCGAAATCCTCGAAGTGAATTTTTTGCTATACGGATTCACATATTGATCTCATGCGATGGGTATATTGAGTATCGGGAAAGAATACTGATAAACAACCTAATCACATCAGAACGTCAAGTGTACGCTAAGGAAGATGGAAAAAAGGAATAAACGACGAGGGAAAAAGAGATGTGGGGGGAATCCACTTTGGAAGCAATCTACAGGCATGGACGTCTGAATAAGAAATAAAAATGTGACTGATTTCTGTGATACAATGCGAGGATGAGATGAAAACAGATATAACTGCTAAAGAAAAAATAAAACCTACTATAATCCCCTTCGACCCAAAGATGAAGTAGAGCGTCTAGTCGTTGGAAATTTTGCATCGGGAATTGCGATTCTTGAACAAACGTATCACACACCATCTTGAATAATTCGTCGCTAATCCCCTGCACTTCAGCCTGCAAATGTATTCAACTAAATACGAGGTGAGTAACCTCGAATAAGCCATTCCCCACCTTTCCAAATCTCGTGATGGAAAATGAGCCAAAACTCTCCATTAAACTCTCAAGAGTAATGAATCTCGAAATGCGATCTATTTGTTCGGAGAGCAAAATAAGTAAGATTGATCAAAATAATAATTTGCATCAGATAATTTCCTTCCTAAGGTAATAGTAAAATGATGAAATAACTCACTATAATCCATGTCATTATCGCATACCAATGCACATTGTCGACATGCTCATTGCAGTACGACAGATAAATGCTTTGCAAACTATGGGCACTATATTCAGGCATCATTGTTTGCAAAGGATCTAAGAAAACACTGATGAGTGCTTGTTTCACCACCGCATTAAACGCTCGACTCGAAAATCCATTCAGCAATCGAGCAAACGCCCAAATTGTCGTCTCTGACTGAAATAAAAAATAAAAAATAAATATGCAAAAACAGCATGCAAATGATGAAATACACATTTCCGCTTATTCAAACAATTGTAGACCTTCGCTGCTTATTGGGAGGGAGGAGAAGGGAGGATATTAGAAGGGACTCAACGGCAAAAGAAGGGACAGTATTAAAGCGACGCTTGCCCAAGACTCGGATATAAGTCACGTTAACAAAGGATATACAGAACCATTCAGTACCACACTACTAGCTGATGCAGCAGCACTTTTTTTTAGCAGGCAACCTTAACCAGTGATGCCACTCTTGTCCCAGTTAAGTTCATATTGTTGAGTTGCACTTCCTTCTAATTAATCACATACCACTTCAAGGGTTTTCTCCTCACTATCGATTGATGACTCCCGTCAAAAGCAGTCTTAAAGCGATGACCGCCTAATCGGGCTTTCCGCTTATTAAAGCAGCCAATTCTACGTCAGCTGTGCACTCAGACCCAGCCACTCCTCTCATGAAGTGCAGGGTTGATTGTGCTCGAGGAATCGACCACTGAAGACGTGAAATTGCACATTTAACAGTAGCATGATGAGCACGTGACTACTTATAAAAATTCTTCGAATTTTCTTTTTCTGCACATTTCACCTAAGCGAGAAAACATTTCACCCAATCGTAATGAGAGGTGAAAAACATTTCGTCAAAACTTACGCGTTCGCGAGGGAAAACTTTGTGTTACCCAACAAATGTGAAAACGAACCCAACAAGTAAGACTGATGAAAACGATCATGAAATTGACCGATGTGCATAACTTCAGAGATGCATACTGTATCCGATCAATATTGGCGAGTATAAGTCTGTAATGTACAAATGTTTACAAAGCAAACCATCCCACTGGGTAGGGCACTCTAATATTCCAAAATTGGCTCCACATTGAAAGAACTTCAAGAACGGCTCCACAGCAGGAATGCGCCTAATACAAAATGCCAGCAACTTGCTGATGACGTGTGTATTTGAATATTCCTATTATATGCGAATGGAATTGCAAAATGCTCAATGGCTGGCATATAGTCTAAATCGGGAGCCATATGCAGCAAGATTTAATCAAGGACAAAAGCAGGAAGATAAAAGAGAACGTACCTGAACAGCGGGAAGGACTCTTCAGCAAAAGCCGGAAACGCACTCAATCGCACCAGCGCCGTCGAAAGTAAATAAAGCGAACAAGGATTCCATGCAGTGGTGAATGTATCCAACAATGTCTTGTAGAACGGACCTAACAATACAGATATCTCAAATATTTTAGATAAATATAAATAAATATCTAAATATATTTTAAACAAATACATCGTAATTATGAATAACAATATGGATATCTTAGATATAAATACATTTTATGTGTTTAAGACGCTTCAGAGATCCGAAATCTCGGAGATAAACATCCAATATGCAAAGAACGCTGAATAGAAATTTCGTTGCAAAATCAATCCACTCACTGAATAGTGGCGGGTGATGTATTCAGTATACCGTATTTATATGAACAGAAACCCTGAGGTCGAGACTCTCAAGGAGGAGGTCTCTATTTAAGGAAAGGTCCTTATTTTTTGATGAGCTCTAACCCTTAAATAAAAAGGTAACCAATCTAACAAAAACGTTAAAAATATTTCAATTCTTTCAAACTTTAATGTACAATAAAATTTTACTACAGAACTTTTTTTTCTTGTATTTCTGATAATAAAAGCAATAGCTTGGAATTAATCAGAAATCGAGAGCACTACCACAAAAAAATGACATCATGAAAATGGCAGCATTTATGTGTGGCTATTATATGTCACAGAATAACTATCAAGAGAACAAAATGCCAAAGAATTACCAAGAATTTCGTCAGAGGTGGTGATTTTATTTAAGAAATGGCTGAAATTGTCAAGGAAGTTCTCCATTTCTTTGGTTTCGATAAGACGCATGAAAAGACCAGTGCTGTTAAGTGCCGGCAATAAGAGCAACAGAATAGTCTGCAAAGAGGTAAATATTGTTAATAAACTACAGATTCGATATGTAAGATTAACTTGTTTATATGCAAAACATTGAATACATTCAGACAAGAAGACACGTAAGTGGCATCTCAAATAGTTTGCCGAGCACATGAAGGGATTTTGTTGATCACTTAAAAGATTATCATTTAATTTTGAAATCAACCTCTCCACTGCGAAATTCTACAGGCACATTTCGATAAGATCGCTGACTGCTCATTTAAACGGCACCAGAAAATGCTGTCTATTGCAAGTGAATGCCTGGCATAAGGCTATACGGAAAACTTAGGCCCATTGCCGAGGATGGCATTCAGGGTTTTCGCCCCAAGGGTGATATTGATGGCTTTACTGTAGAGGATCGCATCCCTCTCTAGATGCTTTATCTAATCGAGTTCGATCCCGCGGTTTGCATAAAAGCCGTTAGCTTTCAAGGCTGAGCTGTTTTCAATCAGTTTTTTAAATGCTTAAACAAAGTGTTCAAAGCGTCTGTACATTAAACTTGCAAAAGAATTCATTGAGACCAGTTTCTATGATGTTTCCGAGCTGATTCCAACAAGAGTGAGATGTATGCATCCCTACCAGTTACCTCGCAAAATCTATACCCTCAACAGCACTGCAGATTCTTGATTAAGCCGGACCGGCAATCCGATGCTTCTCTATATCACTGTTTAATTTCTTTGATACATTTTTGTGCATTTCATGGAAGTGTCAATTGTGAATAAAACGATTAACTGGTGAGAAAAGGATTAGAAAAGAGATGCAAAAAAAGAAAACTGATTAAAAACATTTCAACATTGACAACTGACGGTTTTTGTGCAAGCCCAGGAGTCGACTAAATAAAACATTTAGTGAGTATTAAAAGGCAAAATTATTTATAATAAAATATTAGCAATATTGTCGGCTAAGCATAGCGATAAACAACTAACAACCATTTCAACTTTATCGTATGTTTGTTCATCGTAGGTTAGGTTACAGAAAGTTCATGTACTTGTTCAGGTTCCAAATAATGGAAGGTGCAGGGAAATTTAAACCGAAGGACGCTAATGGTACGCTCCATCGCTAATAATTGTATATCACCAAAATTAACCAACTCCTTCAACGACGAAGCTTTGTTTCATAATTCAGAATCTAACAGTAATAACACCAGGCACCCCCCCCCCCCCCAATACTGCTGCGCTAAGACCAGCAGATAACTGCACAAAAGTTTACGCTCACCGAAGGATCGTATCCGAAGACATGAGGGCTAACAGTGAGCAGTTTTTCGATGGTCCAAAGACGAATCCAGCCATTCGGATGGGTTGCGGCTTTGAAGAATAGCACATACATCCAACGTGGTGGGATAAACCCATCACCAATGGGATTCTCGCATGCCTTTAGAAGAACGTCAAACTTTGGCAACGCTGGCTGTAGCAAATGAAACTGCAAAATTCAAGCACATTTACACAGCTCAACCACTACAGTATTTTCGACCGAAAAGCAGCGAGTTATATCATGCAAATGACTTGAAACGTTGCTTCGCATACTCGCAGCCGCAAGAAAGAATCCCATTGAAACAGTTAGGAAAAACAGAAGAGCAATCCGATTTAACTTGATGTTAACGGTGCTTTACAGACGTGAGAATGCATTTAGTGGGTGTAAAGTTGACAAGCACCATTACCGATCCGACGCAAATGAAACCACCCAAACGCAACAGCTTATGATCAGAACCTTTTAAGGTACAATAGATGTTTAGAATCAGCACTTACTACTAACAAAGAGTGAATAGTAAAACCTAACTGCATCACAATCTAGTAGGAAGTGCCTAAAAGAAATCTAAGCTACCTGAGGCTCTTCGAGTGCATTTAGCAAAACAAAGTACTCGTTCCATAACTGGCAAGAGTCAGTAGAAACGACGGATCGCAGCCCTGCAGCGGCCGCCTTTCTCACCAAACGACTGTTCGGGAAGTTCATGAGAGGAGTTGCCAGTTCTTTCACCTGAAAATAATTACGCATTTCATTTGAAAAAGCAGCCGAATCGCAAATTTGTGCTTGAAGGAGATGAGAATGCGAAGGTAATCATCTATTCACACAAGAATTCTCATCTGAGTTAATACGCTTAATATTTAACTACAACAAGGATACCCGTCAAAGAAAAAGCAGCGACAAATTTATGAAGTCTGCGTTTTTTGTGCGTATACAGCTCCCAAGCCTAGTTAGGCAGTAGGTAAAGCAGCCCACTCATTCATACTATGCGAAACCACGTAAAAGTTAATATTTTTTTTAGATGAAAAGACTTTCTGAATCGTGTAAAATTTTTGAGTTTCGTCAAATTATAAAATTTTTCCCTCAATATTTGCAAGAGGGTTTCTGATTATGGGTATCTAAAATATCAGAAAATTTGGGATTTGGTGGATCCTCCAAGTGAGGTTAAATGGATAACCTAATCATGCGTATTCCCTAAATATCGCGTCAAGCGGCAGTGCAGCATATCTTGCTACCTACTTTGCTGAACCATTTTATTCGATACTGCTCATAAGTTCATACTACACGGCATCTTTGGTAGCTTCAAAAGCATCCTCACTGCATGTTCTAATACTCGAAGCGAAAAGGGGATGCGATAGACGCATGAATACGGAAATTAAACAGCCGGCAAAAAACTTGAGCTACAGCGAATGCCATTCAGATACAAAAGACGCAGAAACTGTGCGTCCAAAACCAGGTAAGACCGATCAAAACCAGGTAACATGTAACAAACCCATAATAATAGACCAGGTAAACAGTAACTCACTAATCAAAGCTGCTCAGGTATTAGTAAAAGTTGTCTGCAACACAGCATATAATAACTAATCAGCAACAACTAGCACGTATATGACTTCCATGATCCTTTACAAACAACGACCTTTGCTACTACTTCCGTACGCATCAACTAACAGTTACTACTTTGCCTCCGACCTCTTAGATGGAAATGTGAACATGACAGAACGAAAAGACAAACCTTTTCATCTACCTCTGGCCAGCCCCGACCACCTACTGACAACAATATGAGGCAGACTGTATCCATTTCGTCCTTGTCGGCTGCTTCCACAATTCTGTTGAAAGTTCAACTGCATTATATATGCCCTTTGGCACAGTGAAAAACGAAATGATTTCACTATAGCTATACTTGTAGTCAATAGGAGATACATAGGTTAACATCTAACACTTTTTCACTTCTCAGCTTCAACTCTTTCGGCATAACGCTTGCAATTGTTTTCGGTCCTCTCCCCTCTCCCTCCTCCACGTAATTTTAAAGGTATTTCAGTTACTTATGATGCTTTTGCTCACGCCAATAATGCAAGTGCTTGCATAAGCTGCACAACATAGTTGATAATATTTAAGGTAGAATGTAGTACAACTTTGCACGCTAAAGTGCATCCAACCTCAGCATTCCAAAGAAAATATCTCAGATGTGATAATAGGTTTGAAGAGTCGTATGGTACTAATTTTTCGACGTGAAATGGTTAAGGAACGAAAAATGGGCGAAAGTACGCAAACAGTGATAAAGAATATGACTTTATGGCGTTAGCACATGCACTCAATCTACTTATTTCTGTAATGAACATAATCAACCGGCAATAGGCTAAGAAAAAAACAGCACAAGAATTGACTAACTGTAGAAGCGCGAGTGCTTCTTCGGCAGTTTTGCAATATTCACCCAAATTTCCGAAAAACGTCCAATCCTTCGCGTCTAACGCCATATCTACCTTCTTCCTACAAAATGAGTGTGCCTCTTCAAGGGGAAGAATGCGCTGTACAGCTGACACCGTTATAAATATATCCAACTGCAGCACATAAACAAGCCGTGGAAGTACTTATCAGCCCCTTTTCCAATTCTACGGATTAAATAATCTATGACAGTCGGGCAGTTGAAAGGTAGCTTAGATGCGAATGCCCGTTGAGTATTGTTTTGAATACGTGTGGTGGAAAGAAATATAAAAACTACTGTTTCAGAGAGATAGGATATCATGAAATTACACGTCATTTAAAATGTATTGCATCTGTGCATGTCCAATCCTTCCCGCTGCTTACCCTCCCTTCACGAAATGTTTATTACGCAAGCGTCGTGGGTGGTCTGCTATAACATCGAAGAGAGAACACTTACAGCACTCATTGAAAAGGGATGTCTTCACTCCAGTCCCGAACAAAGCCAACGGACAGATCAGAAGGCTAAAGGATGGTTTCTTAAAACACACAGTAATGCACCAACCTCACCGTACTGATCAAACTGTCTCCATGCACCATCATTATGGGAAAACTTGGAGAGCCCGACTGCGCCTTCGCATCAACATCCAAACCAACGTCCATGTTCGTTCGATAATGGAAACAACCACCAACGACACCTTAAAATACAAATGCGTTAGACCAGCAGTCATTCCAGTAAGCTCCGTTCCGGTGCTACTCGAACGGTAACCTCGCAATCAACTAAAGGTGGGCGTGCGAGGAGGGAAGGGGCTGAAAGTGGGAGGATTGGGAGGAAGAGGGGAGAGGGGAAGGGAGATAGGTGTTTTGAGTAGGAAACTAGGAGACTACTATATGCCTTCAACGGCGCTGCATCGGTTTCGTGACAAGCTTTGAGCACACGGATTACTGAGGTATCTGACTTCCTCAAAAGTGAAAAGCGCGTTTGTTTCACCCTGACAAATACACGAAAGGATAGTGGCCCGTACCTACAATAAGCTATTTGGGCACAAAGCGGGTGGTAAAGTTAGCTCTAAACAAAAGCAACGGTCCTGCAAAGAATTTTAGCGTAATGTGTTTTTAACTAAGCCGAGGCAAAGCAAAGATTGGTTTTCCCTCAAGGTACAGGTCCCTACGCATTTTATGCAAAAATAAGAACTGCAAGGCCTGCTCAACACCAACGAATAGACCTGTTGGTGCTTCTATACCGTAACATCGTTCACCCCAGATAGAGTAATTTTTGGTTCATGCAACACTTAATATAACCGGGAAGATTGATAAGTTGCTGTTGGCACACCTGAAATCGAATCGGCCGGTGAGAACGATCCAGATTCGTGCCCACAGTGGTACACTATCAAACAGTTTCACAGCTCAGTCAAGTGCTGCAGCAGAAAAGACCAGCCGCATTCGCTAAAAAAACACGAGCACTGCTATAGTGATAGATGCTGAAAACTTTGTGGGGCAGTTGAGTAGGTAAAAACTGGCTACAGTATACAAAAGCGGCATATTATTAAAGCATAGAGAAGCGCGAACTGGAATTTTTGAGATCTTCAATGGACATAGTACGGCTTGCTCCACCACTCCGGTCACCCGAAACTTCGTTAGCACACCTATAAGAATCTTACTCTATTTTCTCAGCGCATCCCCAATCCTACCTGGTGCATAAAGCGGTACAGTTCTCTGGCAACGTATGGTGGCCTCGTTTATTCAAAAATATGCGCAATGTCTTTTGCTGACGACAAAGCAGCTCATGCAAAACAGCAATCGTTCATTGAACGACCTGAACCTGAAGGACCTATATCACCTGAAGGACCTGAACGGTCAATGGTTATATCACCTGAAGGAGCCGAACGGTTGATGGTTATGGCAGCCATTCGAAAAATACCACGGGGTTTTGAATTTTTAAAAGTTGCATAGGTTTTTCTTTTGACGCAAGATTTTGAATTTTAGCATGTGCAATGTAGTATAAATTCTATGCTAGCTTCTATGTTTACCTATCAATTTCAGATGGAATTATAAGCCCAAAAAGGTTTTTAAAAAAAAGTTGCATGCATTTCACGCCGATCGCTTACCGATTCCATAGGTTGGATTTGGCGAAATTTGATTTTCTATAGTTTTTGCAAGGGATCTATCGATGCGTTGTGATGCATATTCATTAGCCGCTGACGGCTTATGAAACTCGTTCGTCAAACAGGTGGAACGCAAATGTGCATATAATGTCGTATATTGACACATAACGGAGTTTATTACAAGCATTATTAACATATAGGATAAATTCTATAAACAAAGGCGAAATGCACACAAATATCAAGAAGACAGGGAGGAAAATGAAACAATGGAACAGTTGAAGTGGTAGCGGTGAGGCTTAACCTGCCGAGATCTGTGAGGTTTTACCCGCCGAGAATCG
>JAAVTS010003109.1:2028-17550 GCA_022845575.1 Baylisascaris ailuri | reverse complement strand
AATAGATATGAATAATAATTAGTGGAATCTCGTTTTTTTTTAATGGAAGAAATATTAGTGGATATGAATATTGACATCAGAAATTATGTGGTCAATTCTCGTTCTTACTCCTTTTTTTTTTAAAATTCAAAATTCTATTTCCAAAATTCATAATTTTTTATTATTTATTTATTCTTTTAATCATATATTTTATTTTATAATAATTTAATTATATCCGGAATATTATATGAATTTGCAAATTCACATAATAATTATACATCCGACGTTTAGAAAATTAAAAAAAAAAACAATTTATTTGATGTAAATTGAGTTTGGTTTCCATAGAAATGAGACTAATTTTTATTTGTCGATTTTTCTTTTCGTTACAAAGCAAAGTTTGATTCTGAAGTGTAGTAAAATGGTGCATATTTTATTTTTTTATTTTGGAATTAAAGTATGAGGGGATGGGATAGTCTTTTATTATCAAGCAATCGCCCTTTATTTTTTGCTTTCGCCACGATCCGTCCTCGTAGATCGTTAGATTAAGTGGGAGGTTTCTATATAAGCAAGAAGATGCATCGAAAGGCTGTAAGCGATCTGAGAACGTAGAGAATCTTTGCTGTTATCGGTACACAGCAATTTGTAATATGGATCGAAAAGTTCCTCATGCAACGCCGCCGAAATTCCGCCTAGTGGACCCAATTTTGAGTACCACGGTCGGGTTATGCACCTCTCTTCAGGTATGGTTATAGTAGGTGTTCAAATGAATAAAACTTGAGATGTCAAGATGCTTTCATTTCGGGATATGGTGTTATGATAAGCAATGCTGGTGTACCCGTACCCGTGAGAGGGGAAACTAAGTACCCGTGAGAGGCGAAACTAAGTACCCTTGAGAGGGGAAACTAAGTACCCTTGAGAGGGGAAACTAAGTACCCGTGAAAGGAGAAACTAAGTACTACATGTGAGAGGGGAAACTAAATTGGTTATTGCAGGAAAATGTCGGTTCCATGTGAACATGAATGGGAACTAAACCGTGAGAATATTCGTCCATTGCGTGGTGGTCGAAGTGTTCAAGCAATAAATACTGTTTTTGGAGGTTGGTATTTTAATTTCCACGAGCAATTTGAAGTGCTGGGAAGGTTTTATTTTTATTTTTTATTTTTTGAATGTGGCGGTGGAATGGTTTTGCCGGTTTCTACTTTTTCAAGATGGTAGTTAACTAGTCTAGAACGATTTGATTCGGTTTACGCTCCATCAGGTAGTTTTCTTCCGGAAATATCCTCTCTCTCTCTTTTTCCTGAACGTCTGTACCAAGTCACAGATGAATGTTTAGTTGGGCGATCATTGAGTCTCATCATTGAGCCTGCATGTGTTTAACACATTTATGAACATATTTCATTATTAAGGCGCAAAGGTATCAATGAAGGAAGCGGAAGCGAAGTTCGAATCCGACTTGAAAGAAGCGGAGCAATCTTCGGATCCGATTGAAATATGCGTTAGATATGTTGCTTGGTTCGAAGAGCATTTTCCAACTGGTATGTATTAACGTCTTTTTTTAAATAGTAATATTGTCATTGACGGTTTTGCCTAAAGATACACATAGATATCGACTTATCTCGAAGTTCGATTTTTTTAAAAATTTTCCATTTTTTATCATTTTTATATAAAGAGATCTGTAGAAAAAAATTTTTTTAAGCGCATCAATAATTCATTATGATTGTTGTGTGAAAAACCTTTCTCATCAATTATCGCTAGAGGGATTTGATTTTCGCATTGGTTATTTTTCTTGAGAAATGAAAAAATTCGATGATTTTATTTTCAATGGCTTCGTAAAATGTTGCTCAGTGATCTTGCAAACGTTATAAAGTATAGTTCATTTCAAATAATAGTAAAGAATGTTGCTCGGAATGCTTTTTTTTTGCCAGAAGAAAGGAGTGAGGGTGGAGAGGGAGGAGGTCATGGTGTTGTGAGAAGAGAACTCTGGTATAAGAACCAGAAAAGATAGTTTTCCATCTTTATGGAGGGATGAGAAGGGGGAGAGGGAGGGGGAGGATAAGGAGGAAGCTTCTTCCTTGCTCCTAACCCATAAACAAACCCACCTGTCTGCAGTCTTACTTCCCCTAATATGATGCTATGTTTTTGTCGGTACGAGCATATGAGATTAGGTGGGCAAAAAAAAAATCTTTTGTGTTCCTAAAATATTTGTGCTTTCTTTGATTGAATTTGCACTTCGCCATTACCCTTACAGGTAAGCAATCACATCTATACCCGATGTTAACACGTATTATTAATAAATTCGGTTATCGAAAGGAATATTTGAATGATGAGCGCATGCTGAAGATGTGGTTCAAATTGGGTGAGAATAGAGGAAATGCAAATCCTGAAGCGCTCTTCGAACGTGCATTTACGGCCGGATGCTGCAGACAAATGGCAAAGTTCTACATCCGTTGGGCTGAGGTATCCTAATTGATCTAATATTTTGGAAGAATGCTGGATTCTGCCATGGCCAATATTTATGGTTTTTTTCTGGATGAAAATTATTTCTCGAAAATGAGAGAGACAAACTGGTGAATAGGAAGTAGTGATGCTGTGTTGATCAGTTAAGTTCTATCAGAAAGGCAGTAAAGATAATGATATGTCGAGGGGAGAGGGGGATTTAGCCTGCATTTTAAGATCTTTTTTAGTGCATGAGAGTGACTAAAAATTTTTTGAAAAGCGTTTGCATTTGCTAAAAGCAAATACAATTACATAGTTAACGTATAGAATTAAATGGAGGATTCTTCGGTTATATGTTCATTTTTTGAATATTTATTAAACTTTGAGAATCTTTCATGATTGAAGAACGTTCTTTTATAAGTTTCTTTGAGAGAGGGAATGCTTTCTTCCAGATAATGTTTTATTTGAGTTTGTAAGCAATGCTTTTTTTTTTTTTTTTGATCAGATGCGTGAGGATATGCGGGATATAGAAGGTGCTCGTGCAATTTTTAATCGGGCACGAGAGAATCGAGCCGAACCATTATCAGTTTTGAATCAAGCAGTTGATGACTTTGAAATGCGTCAATTACGAGCACTTACGGAGGCGGATACGGGCAGTGATGAGAATTCAGATGTTGCATCGAATGAACCGATGCGAATCGCTTTAGGAGGTCTTACTGGTTGGTTTTTTAAAAGTTATATCTAACCTTCATTCAATAAAGGAATCTGGAACTTATTGATTTTGGTAAATATCAGCTTATTAGTTTTTAATTCAGATTTAGTAGTTGTTCGTTTTGTTGGGCTTAGATTTGCATCATATGCGGCTGCTATGAGAATTTATTAATTTCTTGCGTTGAAAATTTTTTCTCATCGGAATTGGCTAAAGGTTTTTTTAAAGAGCAATTTGAAAATTTTGGTAAGTTATAATATTTACGAGTAATGACCACCTTCCATTTGGAGAATATGGTTAAAAATCTTGCCTAATTCAGAATATATTCGTAGAGAATGCCGATTTTATAATTTGATCTTGTTTTGAGGTTTGGGAACGAATCTAAGGACACCAGTGGTACGCAGTGCTGTAATGGTGGCTGATGGTCTCCGATCGGGAACACAACAACAAGCTCCATTTGCGGTTTTCGCTGACAGCAGCACTCCTTCCACATCACGCAATGCATTTTCGGTGTTCGAGGTTCATCACCGTTCGAATATTTGCTGTCAACTCCCAAAACTAATCTTATTGATAAAACTGAAATCTGCTTGCATTTTTTATTGGGAATCGAGATACATGTGGAGATAAAGGGATTTACAGAAGGGGTTATAGCTTTTATTATGGTAGACGGCACTATACGAAAAGTTTCATGTTCGATATCACTTTATGTTATATGCGCCACTGAAATCTTTTCTTCTTTATCTCTCCAGCTTGTTCGAGAAGGTATTTTTCACCTATCCTTTTTTTAAATCACTGGGCTTTCTTAAATTCAAAAAGTTTTTCAACCCGAAATTACTCTTCATTTTTCTAAGGGAGAAATAAGTGGGGGCCTTTAAGGTCCTCTTTCCTAAGGTTTGTTATTCCGTCCTTTCATACTGAGATCCTCCTTCCTTTTTTTCGGACCTCATTCAGTGGGAGTTTGAAGTTTGTCATGAAAATATGCGTTATAGGGAGGTGAAGTATTCAACGAGCAAAGTGCATTGATACCACAGGATTTCGGTGATGATTTAGCAAGAGTGGAGTTCGCCGAGAACAGTCGAGAACCCGCCAAATGGAAGGAATCTCGCATTGACAGTATCAAGAAGACCACACGCATTCCAACAGCCGCATTTGATGTATGTTGTATTCGAATTCAATCGTTATTTATGGAGTATGGTAAACGATGGAATCGGCGTTTTTGCCGTATCGATGTTGCTCCGAGTTTAAAATCCAATCGGGTGCATTTAGTGAATAATCTCTCAGGAGATAATCTCTTATGATCGCTCTAATCGCATAAAAAGACTTTGTGGATTTCGCAAAGAATATGGGCATTAATGGATGCCTGTAGTTAAATCTTGAAGTGTTTATGATAAGGGGATTACGGATATTGCAATATATTTGAAGTTCACTATGATGGAAATGCTTAGATTTATTATGTTTGCCACTTACTCGTCCCAACGAGATAATTTACAGTTATTGGGATGAATATCAGCAATAAAAATGGCTAAACTAAAAGGAGGTCTGTTTTTTGTCCATTTCTTTCAATTTGGTTTTATCATTGTTTTGGATTTATAATTTGAATGATTTTGTTTTGTTCGATCGTTCATCCAAAGTTGCTAAGATAGGGGATGTAAAATGGAGAGAAGAAGAAGAGCAGTGCGTTCGATTGCCCTTAAGCGAGAAGAAAAAGCTTATTTGGTGCCTTAAAAATTCGTCATTCTATTTTTTTTTCGATTGATTGCTGTCCTGTTTGATCCAAGGACTTTTTTTTTTGCATTTCATTCTCAGTTATGATCCTTCCTTCATTGTCCTCAAAAGCACATGTATACCTACCGGTGATATATGTGTGTACATAAATGTTCATTCATATATGGGTGCTGGTCATTTGTATGTGCGCCCAGCTTGTCCGTATGACTTTGTTTTATAAGGATGGGTACAACCTCGAAATAATATGAGAAGACCAGGTCGAAGTCATCATGGCCAACAATTTGCAGGTATTTGACGAGATGGAATATAAAAAGAAGAAAAAGGAGAGAAGGGAACGTGAGAAAGCGAGAAGCTGTTTGCTTATTCGAGATGAGGTACCTTCTTACTCTCTTTTTTTCCAACTATTTTGCCGTATTTTTATTTGCTGTTTCTGTTAAGTTTCGGCTACCCAAAACTTCTCAGGAATGTTTATATATTTGAATTGATTGACATTTTAACAAAAAGGTTGGAGGAGTTGATGAAAGGAAAAGAGACGTTTTTGGTGGGAAAGCTTAGTGGAACAGTACGGTCAGAGTTGGTACCACCAATTCCAGAGTAATTTCGGATTAGATTTCAGGTTTGGGAGGGGAGGGGAAGGGGGGAGGGATCTTATGCCTTCATACCGCATTGTCTGTCAAGAAATCGTCCCATTTTCATAAACTATTTGTACGCCTACTACTATATTATCTGAATGTTTTGATCGTTTTTGCTATTTTATCAATTTTTTTTTCTGCTTTCTTCAACGGTCCTTCTCAGTGCTTTTTATCGCTTTCCTTTCGCTCTACCCAATACCTTTTTAAAGAAAATAAAATCCTGCTGATTTGCAAGAAATAATTCTTATTTTTCGAGCATAAAGGGGGTAAGCTTTTGCACAACGGATTAACGGCCGAATCCCATTTGCACTCACCCGGAAGCACCAAAAAGTGATTCCTGTTTCGGCTTCACCGCAAGTTGCTTGAACCATTTAGAAGCTGTTCCTTTTCCTGCTTTTGCGTTCGTTACTGAATGAACAATCAACAATAAACATGCCTATAAAAGTGCTTGTAGTATATGGGCACAATGCTTTCGAGGGAGGGGGGAGGGGGTAAGAATTTTGCTCTTCGTCTACCATCCTATTTTTAGCACATTTTTGCACGAAATCTTGTTTTATAGGTGAATAGCAGTTACTATGGTCCATACATTTGAACATACCCAAAGGGATGTAATGACTCCGGGTCCTTCCTGTCTTCCATGTGTACGTATGTGACCTGCGAGCGGTGATGGTGCAACTCATAACGTAATCATTGATTTTCAGGTTATTTCATCGGAAGAATTGCTTGCCTACGATATTGGAGAATCGACTGTCGATGTGAGCACCGATCGTCCAATTGCAGATTAAAAGATTTGCAAATGCCGAATTTCAGTTTCATTTAGGTTATTGTAGTGAATTTGCCAAATTGAGCATTTATTTATAGGATATCGTAAACGTCCTAAAACTTTTAGATGAGGATCCGGAATGATTTTGCACCGGGATCGAAAGTAACTCTTGAGGAAATCGGTTTTTTTTCAATGATATAAGGCTATACAAAGATGGCTCTATTTAAGCTGGTAAATAAGCACACCAAATAACTCCATATTCGTTTCACAAAAGTTATTTACCATTTCTTTTTATAATGTTTTGATTTCGATTTCTTTTTTTGATTATTGTAAATGAATTGAAATTCTTTAAATTCTAGACTTCGTAGTTTCATATTTGCATTTAATTCCAAATTTCCTAGTTGTTCCATCTTAGTTTTCCCTCTGAAAGCCGTAAAAATGTTGCAAGTGATCAATGATTGTTCGTTGATCGTTTATTGATCTTTGGTCGATGATATTTACCATCGATCATTAATCGGCCAAATGCAGACACATTAATCGATCGGCCTTTAAGAGAGTTTGAGATGAACGTTGTTGTATAGGCTCATTGCTTATTTTCATTCGTGAAGATATGCGATTGGAATTTTTCTTTATAAGTGAGCGCAAATGAAGTTCATTTATTTATTTTTTATTCTTTACTTTTATTTTTATTTTCATTTCCAGATATTGGCGCATCTGTCCTCATCATTCGAATGAAATTGTATTACTGTTGCTTATTTTAATATAGCCAGCGAAAGGTTTTTATTATTTGCTGGAATCAGTCCTCAAAAATCGTTGGTGCGATACTATTTTCATTGATTTCGTGAAATTTTCTAAAATTTTCCACAAAAATTTCTCGTCTTTCTCGTTTTTTTTATTGGAATGTTTCCAAATTTCCTATATATGCACGTTATATTTTTTCATCAAAGAATATGCAAATGTTACTTTTTAAACATTTTTTTTTCAATCTTTGCTTCTACCTATTTGTCAATTTCACGATTTCAAACCATTTTTATGCAAAATTTTTTAAATCGTTTTTCATTTGTTATTTTCACTATTTCCTCAATAATTGAGCGTTCAAAATTGCGATCTCTTCGTTTTGTCTCATTTCTATAATGCTCTCTCAATATTTGAGTGCTGTTAAAATATCTCTATTAAGTGCATTATTTTTTATTTTATTATTATTACTTTTTGGTTTTTGCATTTCTTTTGTATTTTATTCGATTTCTATCAGTTGAAATAAAACATTCGATTTGAGTAGATTTTATTCGAATACCTGCTGTTGTATCGTTCGCTTTAGATATGTTTTTTTTTTTACTTGGGTGTTATAGCATCGTATTTGAATACTATTATGGCTTCCGGTAATTTCAATGTGAGGTTAAGATCTTTTGGCAACTGGAGCGGTTCTGCGCCCGGTATATGACGTCATATCCGGTTTATCCGGTAAGATAGGAATAGGGAAGGAAATTCTTAATAAAGGATAAATAGCTGGGCTAAGCGAAAGACTCGGTGAATATGTGTTCTGAGGTAATACTTAGTGTGAAAGTTGTGTTTAAAATAAGTTTTGCAAACAAACATGCTCTAGTTTTATAGAAATATAGCTTAGACGAATACTGATCTGTAGCTCGAGGTTTCACGGTGGTTAGCTCGAGCTCACACTCTCGAAGATGTTCGTACTGGCATTAATGGAAGATACGGTTCGCATTAAACCGCACAATTTTGGTTCACCATTTGAAGAGGTTAGCTCTCATATGAACGATTTCAAGTTTTCATCTTCCTCCCACCCTTCAACTGCATTGCCCCACTCTTTTAAAAGGTCAAAGGTTGGGATGACACACGTCATATCACCTGAGCCGGCAATGTGTGGAGCGTTACGTATAGGGATGCAGTAGTAGCATTGAGCTAGAGATAAGGTCAATTTTCCTGAAGGAGGGAGGTGGGAAAGGGTGGTCGTGGATAACGCTTCTAGGTGCGGCTCTGCTAGGTGGCAACCATTGAGGTGGTCTTCGAAAAGCATGCATGTTAGGCTGAACTTTCACATCGTTTCGTTAAAGGGGGTTGCTTTGCAGTCTGTGCACGGCAAGTTACCTGTATATTTTAATGGGAAACAATTATTTAAATTAATTGCAACCATTTCCGGCGGCATGAGCTGTCAGTAACATTGAATTCGATTCATTCCTGTATTTTAACTGTACTAATTGAGGGTAGTGAAGTAGTGGATGAAGGAAAGTTGCTTGGTAAAAACGGTTGTAACACAATTAGAGCGGATGGCTAGTTTTATGCATGGAATGAGACAAGATAGTTGTAAATCTGATATTTTGGTTGGATCACTGATATATGGCATTTAGAAATACTCTCAGCATTATACGTTTAATAATTCTAGTATAAGCTATACCTGTAGTATGAGTATTGTTGATGTAACACCTCTAAGTGTGGTATAACGATTACTGCAAACGATAGTACCATAGATAATGTCGTTGTTGCATTTGCTTATTTATTATAGGTTTTAATGAAGCAATTAAATGCTCGTCTAACGAATAAGATTGTACCTGATCTTGGATTATGTTTGTTTGTTTATGATCTTGTTGAAGTTGGTGTCTCTTATATTTTACCTGGTGATGGTAGTACACATACTCGCGTAAAGGTAGGTGCAATAGGTTTTTATAAAGTTTATCTACTATTAATTGCCTTTTTTAGGAGCGAAGGGGATGAGATTGAGGAAATACGGAAAGGGGAATATGTGAGAGGAAGTAAACTTATAAATCATTGTCCATCGGATTTTGTTTTGGTAAAGAAACTGAAATGGGCAATATCCGAAAGCATCTAAGGTTAACCATGTGAAACGACGCTTTTCTATGTTTGATAAGTAAAATCTGTTTTTGGCTATTTTAGGGAATATTTTAATTTTTTTAAAATATTTTTTTCTTCTAAATGAAGAATTCATTGATTTTCGACTATAACAGATAAATTGCTCGTTGATTAAACGCTTTTAAAATCGTTATTTTTGAATATTATAAAAAATTTTTCTGACTGAAAATAAAACTTTGGTATTTTCTTGAAATAAAGCCACAAATTTGATGAAAAATGATTTCATTAAATAATTAAAGATTTTACTAAGAACGCTTAACTTTATTAATCGATTTGTTAAGATTTAATTATATATGATGCGCTAGTGTTCTTCAAACTTTTATGATGAATTGATCTACGAATATTTAATTTTATTATTATTATTTTTTTGTTTTTTATTTTTTCTTTTTAACATATTCTCGATCGTTTCTTTTTTTTTCCAAAAAATTTCAGTTTCGATTCGTTGTATTTCGACCATTTGTCGATGAAGTAATTGAGGCAAGCATTCTATCATGTAATAGTGATGGTTTAATATTATCATTGACATTTTTTGAAGATATATTTATTCCGTCACATCGTTTACCACAACCATCGAATTATGAAGAAGAAGAGCAAGTACGTTGATATTTTTTGATTATTTTTTATTGTTTTTATTTTTTTGCTTTATTTATTTATTTATTTTTTTCTATTATTTAATTTTTAATCGCAAGAAAATCGATGTTTCATTCCTCTCTCCTCTTCTTTCGTATCTTTTTTGCCATTCTTTTGGGCCCTTTTCGGAGTTAATAAATTCTTTAATAGAAAGATTTCTCAGAGGATTTTCACAGCAAATATCCGCTCATTGTTAACTTTATTTTTTAAAATATAAATTTTTTTCATCCTCCATATTGCTACTCGTTAGTTAAGAATATTCGATTATATTCCGTTGTGCGATGAAGGTGATACACTTATTGCAGGTATGGTATTGGGAATATCCTTCCGAAGAAGGACAACCACCAGCAAAGTTGTATATGGATCCGGGAAAGGCGGTACGCTTTCGAGTGGTTGAGAATATTTTCAAGTGAGCTTTATTCTTTCTTACCTTATTAGATTATAATCCCATCGAAATGCACTTCAAATATTAGTGCTGAAATTTACACAACTTTAATAAATTTGCAACATTTTTTTTTAATTAATAAAAAAAAAATTTTATGCAACTGTAAATAATAGCTTATTAATTATTGCTATTCTTTTTGATTGTTCAATATGAGGCGTTGTGATATTTAGGTAAAGCATCGATTTTATAGCTAGGGATTTGGCTAACGCAGAAATTCAGTGCAGTTGATAGGGACTCCAAATTTTGCAGGATACTATACGAATACGTAGCGTTTGTGCGATAACATAGATTGTAAGACTGTTTGCTGAATGTTTATTTATTTATTTATTTATTTATTTATTTATTTATTTGTTTATTTGTTTATTTATTTATTTATTTGTTTATTTACTTGTTATTTTTGAAGGGATGTTGATCCGGACGTGGATGGAGATGATAAGAAGAAAGAGAAATCATATGAGATAATTGGCTCGATGTCAGAGACAGGATTGGGTTGTATAGTTTGGTGGGCACCTACCGAAGAGACTGGTGAAGATGAAGACGAAGAGGAGGAGGAAGGCGAAGGGGAGGACGGTGAAGAGGCACAATGACTTTCATTCGCCATATCACTAAATAATCTCTTGCTGTAGAGTTAAATTCTAATCTGTATTTGATATCGAAGAAGTTATATCACTTCTTGAAGACGGAAAATCCAATGAACCAATGATTGTTGCAGTGGTACTTTGTGTTAGTCTTGGGAATTTACCATCATCCAAACCAGTACCAACGCCAGGTCTTTTTCACGTTTGTCCCATATAAATATAACTAATGAGTTTTGCTCCACGAACGCACCCTTCAGGGAGGTTTTTGCACCCAAAAATTCCTCACCTTCGCAGAGAATTTTCTGGAAGGCAAAATCCCATCCTTCCAACATCCCTCATGACCGAACCCATGGGGGTCCCCATGGGTTTGGTCATCATTTGAGGGATATTGGGGGAGGGGGGTGGATTTTGCCTTCATAAGCTGGAAAAAAATTCCCTACTATGGTGCCATCTTTGAGTTTGTTGTATTATTATGGTTTAATGAATTTGAATAGTAGTTTGACTATTAAAATTGCTGGTCATCAGTGGTAATGAAGTTATGAGTTGAACGATCCTCCTGGGTTAGAGTTTGATTGTTATACGAAGTCTTTAGATCGGTTGAAGTTCGAAGTGCCGCGTCTTTTGGAAGTGGATAATCCGTTGTGTTGTACGTTATGATGTGAGTGTTCATTTTTGTATTACTTCCGGGGATGTTATTCATTTCTGGGTTTTACCTAAGATGTCTATTAAGTTGAATGCATTGTATGCAACTTTGAGAACTTTATAATAGAGATTTCCCTTTTGGGTAATTTTTAAGAATTGGTGTTTAGGTTTGCTGGGTGATTAAGGTTGAGCTTTTTAGTTTATGAGGAAATGCCTGTTTGTGGTGCAAATAAAATTGAAGCTTTAGCTTTTCTTAATTAATTAATTAATTTTTTCATTTTATTGCATACTCTTTGAAGAGGATAACATTTGTTTATGTTGAATCGAATGGGAATGTAGAAGGTTGAAGGGTTTATTTGTTTCACAGATAGAATTATCTATTTTGGTGTTAGTATGTCGACTTCTTTGTTAACTGTTTATTGTTTTTTTTGTTTATTGTTTTTTTTTTGTTGGAAAATTGCAGAGTTGATTTTCATAGAAGAGGGAATTAAGTCTTTTTTTGATGTTAGCTTTTGCTCTATGTTTTTATAAATGGTAATCATAACATGAGGGGACATTAAGATGGCAAAATAATTTGATTTTAATGGGTTCTGCTATGAATGAGATTAGTGGGCAATTTTTTATGTTTAAGAAATGGGGGATGATATTATGAAAAGAAAAGTCTTTGGAAATTTTTCAATTAGAGTTTTCAAAAAAAATTTTTTTAATGTTTTCTAGGATAAAATTTTCTAAGGCAACTTTTTCTTTTTTGGAATATTTATGAGCAATGACTTGAATTTTTTTAATGCCAATAAAATTTAAATTTCATTTCGAATAAATTATAATAATTTTTTTTAAAAAAAGTGTAAAAATCGTTTCAGCACAAATATTGCACATCATAAAAAGCAATCTTTTATAACATTCCAAAAAAAAGAGCTCATTAAAAATGCAAAACTAACCCTACTGAAATATGATCATACAATGACGCGAAAATCTTCTTAAAAATCCTTTCATCGTTAAGAATCAAAGAGCGTATATTGTTACTCTCAGAAGTTGTTGAATTATTTATTAGTGGAATAGATGACATCTACCTATACAAAGGTTGTCTTTCATGCGTAAATTATTGCAATACCTAAGACAAACTTAGGTTGCAATATAAACGAGAAGCAGGTAAAACTAAGGATCGGTTCGAGGTGTTGAGTAATTCTCTCCTCTCAGATTTTGTTAAGTTTCTTATTTTCTTACTCTTAGAGAGAAAAAGTTTTTTTTTTCACTATTTATTACATAAATATGTTTATATAATATGAAGAAAATTTTCTAAAACATAAATAAAGTAACTTTAATGATTTTCTCGCATATTAAATATCAATCAATTATCATTTAGAGGTTATTAATTATAGAAGTAATAATATTAAATAATTGTATGTCTATCTATAAATATTTATCTATGTATATCTATAAATAAAAAAATTAATTAGAGAGGTAATATTAATTCCTATAAAAAAACTAACCAATAATAATTATTTTTATTTCAAAAAGATTATATTTAGATGATCACTATGTAATTCTGCCCCTCTAATCAATAATCGATAATAGGTGGAAGATTAGATCTGTCGATTAGATGTAAGGAAACGTATTTGATCGCTTGCATTGCTAAACGATGTTAATAGACGTCGATAATTTTGGCTATCTATGTATGATCGTAATGATTCATCTTTGCTCGCAACCTTCGCCGCTAACCGAATGCTTTAGCCAACCTTTCTTCAGTCATCACTCATCGACCATAATCGAGTGCTAGTACGTGATGATCGCTTATTTGGCTCAACAATATTCGTTTCTCTATATTTTCGTTCATTTTTTTAAAAATTTTATTCTATAGGTGTTGCTATTTTAAAGGATTTCTCTCACTTATGGAACTCTAGAATATTAGATTTATTGGTATAATAGATGGATTGAAGGCTTGGAAAATATTCATTGAAATTTCAAGAAAATTCAAAAATTCACTAAATTTTTTATTTTCGAATTTAAATCTTCATTGATCGATTTTCAAGATTCGTTTGAGTTAAGTTTATTGTCCGATTGTTTCACAAAAAAACTCCCTTTCACTGCCAATTTTATTTGATATTTGAACAAAGGAAAGAAATAGATTCAAAGAGTTTTATGAGGTTTTCCAATAATAAAAAATCGTTTTATTGCAGCAAGTTTTTCCATCTTCTGGTTGTACAACAATTGCTTGCTATTCACTGCACAATTTATTTGTAATAGTGCCAATAAGTTAGCAGACGGATATCGAAGATGAATGCCTATATACAAATTTTTCTCTATTTCTTTCTCCTACTTCACTTTTTTCGAGGTATTTTTATTCATTTTGGTTTTTTTTTATTTTTCATAAATCTTTTTCTATAGGTTTTTTAAAAAAATATCTTCGTACCAGGTGTTTCATTTTGCAGTAAAATCTATTTCTTCAAAAAATAAAATAAAATAAAAATAATGATAATTATATACTATCAGAAAAAAAAATTGCTGAGATGTTCGTTTGAACTGAATTTTATTTTTTCTTTTATTGTCCAATAAAGTTTATTCCTTCTAGTTGATTTCAAATTTTTTACCACATTATGCGCTACAAATACTACACTGCCTACACTTACCTTTTTTATTATTCTTTTTAAATCGAATATATTTTTATATTTGTTTACATTTTCCGTATTTTACTTTTTATGTAATACCTTCCGGGCTAATATAAGAATTCATTTTGCTATTTATTAATTCCAACTCATTACAAAAGTGTTATTAAATTATTAAAATTGCCGGATATATTTATTCAAACTTTTTAATGATTTATTAACAATTATTAGTTGATTGTTAAGGAGAAGCGGCTATACAATTTCGACGGAAATTAACTATTGGTGGTGTAACGTTTAGAAAGGTAAGCATCAATATATCGCCGTATATTCGATTATGACTAATTCGTAGAATTTAATCATCATTAAAACTTTAAAATTTATATATAGTAATTATGCTTAGTTGAGATTTTTTTCATGAAACTTTTGCAGCATATTTATTTATTTATTTATTTGCTCATTTATTAATTCATTTTCTTGTCCACTTATTTATTCATTCCGACATCTTGAAGTGGGTAACGTTGTTAAGAATTGGGGGAAGTCAATATATAATGATGTGAGATGTCCGCTGCAAAGTCCTACTTCCTCGCCTCACCGTGGCGCAGCGGTGACACTGGCCGCTTGGCAGCTATGTTAGCGGGGCATATGCCTCGGCAGGTTCAACCATGCTATAAAGGTGCCAGGCTCTCAACCCGGGAAGGAGCAGCTCTCGCAGATTGGAGAGAGCGTCTCCTACACCCGAGGCTGGAGGCTAGCTAAGAGGAGAAGGCAATGGGTGCACTAATTTTTTAAATTTTTTCCTATGGTTCAGGGGTTTGAGCATTTAAAAGCTCGGAGAAATCGGTGGGAACTTGTTACTTACGCGACATTTTGGCTCTTGGAGAAATCATTAGGCATGCTCAAATGTGGATCAATCTAGGCACCTACTTTGAAGATGCCTGATGATGACTCGATTAGCCAATATGTCAAGTTAATGAAAGTTCCACTGATTTCTTGAGGTGCTGTCATGGCCTAACCCCGTATCATAAACCAATCTAATTTCTGATGGGACTCCAAAGCAATACTGTGTTCCACCAATTCAGACATAGTTCTATTGTTTAGATTGGTTCAATTTATGCGAGTGTATAGCTTGAATCGCGCAGACTGCGCATTCTATCAATTTTTGTGATCCATTTGTGGAGAAATTTAAAAAATAGTAGTGTGAATGTAAATATTTATGGGGAAGTCTACCAGAAATTAGGTGGATGGTTGAGTGTAATATGGGTTGCGTAAATGGTTTTATTACATCAAGCATTAGTGCTTGATGCCACAGGAGGAGGGTGGTAGCGATCGTTCTAATAATAAAAGCAAATCCTCTTTTCTATGGTATCTGTTGTGGTCACTCGGAATGCGTGGTAGAGAGGAGTGCATCCAGTGCCATTCAAGTGGATTTCTAGTCTACTCAGAACCTTCGAGAAAAGTTTGAAGTTTGCAGCCTCTTAAGCTCGGTATTCCCCC
>JAAVTS010003108.1:3291-17672 GCA_022845575.1 Baylisascaris ailuri | reverse complement strand
TATATATTCTGTTGTATGGTAGTTGTATGGTGCTATTGTAATATTGTATGTTCAGATGATTATGTCGATGAAGCATCCTGGTCCTATGTAAGAAAGAAGAGTTGTGATCGATCACATATTTCGCTAAGAAAAATAATCGTTCATAAGGAAATGTGATTCTCTCCACTACGCTTATTTTTAAATTTACCTAAATCCTTCCCGCAAATGGTAGGCAAAACAATTTTCCTGTCATAAACTACAAATTTTATATTGTAGGACCACTAAAAATTCAACAATTCAACAATTCATAGCTTTTTTTCTCCGTTTGCATATCGAATATTCAAAATTCTCGTTGAAAGTTTGAAAAGTTGAAAATTACATATTATTCAAATCTAATTGAACTCTAAAATGTATTTGAGCCAATAACTTTCGTAATTTTTTTATGGGACCTCAAATTCGTTTTTTCAATCCACTTAAAAAGTTAAATTCAATTTTTAAGTAAAAATTACATCACATAATTATGTAAAAGTAAAGAAGTATGGAAAATGTGTATTAACCATCAGAAAATCATTTATAACATGCAAATAATTTAGCATTCTTTGTTATCACAAACGATGGCATTGAAACGAATATGAAATGGTAAAAAAGCGTTACACCTGATGGAGTATTATTTTATGTATGTTTTTTTCAATAAAAGTCAAACAATGGTAGTGAGGATGTCGAGTTTCCGCTAGAAGACAAAAGGTAATCACCACTTGCAACTTTAACGCTTGGCTAGTTTTCCAATACTGCTACCTGGTCTTCTTGGCCGCTTCGCAGTCAAGATGTTTTTATCGTTATGCTGGTTTTGATGACAGCCGAGACAATAAGCGTTATGCTAGTTTTGAATATTAGCATAACGAATCATATAAATATCGATCAGAGAACGATGTGAACAATATAATGAGAAAAATGTTTGCTATCTATTCGACTAGTGAATATAATTAGTGAAAAAAAAAGCTCAAAAATTTTTGTTTAGATTTGCAAAAATTTCGATCCTATAAACTTTTGTTGATAAAAAAATTACATGTGAAAATTGCTAGAATACCAATTTCGAATTGTCACAAGCATACAAATTAAGATTGCACTCAATTTTTTCCAAGCTGCGCTTTGGTGATACAAGAATCACACAGTCTGCTAAAAGGTCATTCATAGCGAATAGGGCGATGAAAAACTGCATTTGCAACCTTGAAAAAGATCTCAGGCTCAACGGAAAAGTCCCCATGCTTAATGAAAAGCTCCTCGGGCACAACGGCTAAGCCTTCGTACTCTATCTAAACAACCTCACGCTCAATGGAAAAGACCTAGTGCTCCCAAGCAAATACCACGCCAAGACAGTAGTTTTAAAAACCGACTTTGATGACGGTTAAAGTTTGTCAAAATGCTTAATTACCATCGGTCTTGCAGCTGCATTATAAAATGTCGAAAAGTAATAAAATATAGATAATAGCGCATTTACATTTCTGTTGAATCGGCCACCCGCATAAATGTTTTAGAAAGACTTTCAAGTTTATGATCTAACTGCCTCTCAAGATATGACCTTAACGAAGTGAAATATAGTCTGAGCAGCGGCAAGAATGCTGGCAAATTGAATTCTCTCTCATTCCTGTAGTACATAATGAAGCAACTTAATTTGTCATGGGAATTCAATCTTTGATGTTTACCAACTGGACCTTCAGCAATTTTATTAGTAAGTCAAACTTACTCATAATGCTTCTCTTTGAGAGGCGGCAAATAATCGAATTTCGATTGCACTTGAAAAAAGCACAAAAGGTGACGGTAAATTGACCTTTTCAGGTAACCACCCTTTCAAAATCCTTCAAACTGTTCGAAATTTTTAAAATTCTACGGTGGTAACTATACACTGATTGCGGTTCAGTTCTTTAAAATCTCAGAATTTATGGCCAGTCCTCATAATGTTATGAGTCCAGGGGGCAGGGGGAGGAAAGGGAGGGACGAGGGGTATTGCCCACTGCTACTGCGATCCGCAAAATTACTGGAAAAGTGTGCAAATGATCTATGAACAAACAGTTTCATCCGCTGAAGGGTTGAATTAAATAAATTCAATAAACTAAAGACTTTCTAAGAGTCACTCTAAAATAATGTAGCAAGAAGTAATACGACATGGAAACAATCGAGTTTAATTATATTAACGAGAAAGAGGTACTATATCTCATTGGATGGTAAATCTACCTGCGTAGAAACGATTCGTTGCTAGGGAGCAGATGCAGAAAACAGAAAACAATAAAACCCATGGGATATCTATCCAGGTAAATGACCACATAAGGAAATCAACATCTTCCAACCGCAAATTATGATTCTGTTTTCCTCGTTCCTGAAATTTTTTTGATAAATTTCAGTGTATCCTTGAAATTTTTTAATTTCAATTTACAAAAACATACTTACTGATTAACGACAATGAGCTGCGAGATCTGTGAATACATGATAAGGAAGGAAGATAATCTACGATAAGCAATAGCACTATCAGTGTTAATTTACGTTCGAATCATTGAGAGCGATGAATGGATTCACATCCCCAACATATCATTGCCACGCTAAAAGCATATAGCGTGATATATTCGAGCCTTCCAAATGGCATTTGCGTGCATCGAGCATATTTGCACAAAACGCGATCGTATTTACAAATATACTCGCCTCAATGGGTTTATTTTACGAAACATCCTCATATATTTAATATTCTCACATAGCATCCTCACATATTTAAGCATCCTCACAACTCTCTTATATAAATTTAGCGCTATTTTGAAAACTAACAAATTCCCGTCTTGCCTTTTTCGCTGACACTTATCTATTTTTTTAATTATACCTAGGCATAAAAATAAAAGTATTAATGCATATGTGCAAAACACAATATTTCGATAATTCCAGTATATCCTAGCAAACTCTTTGTTCATTCAGCCTGCTCGAGATGAACCAACTATTGCAACAGCTCTTAAGCGAACACATGAATTTCTGCAAGAGCCATGCAAATGCTATCATTATTAGTTAACGAAGTAACGTCGTCAAAGATCATCAAGAATAACGATTAAAAATCGATGGTACCATTAAATGTGAGTAATGAATTTTTGCCAGCTAAGGATGAAACTATCATACGTGCGATGCTTTCACATCTAAAAGTTTACAAAAAAAAATCGTTATTGAAATATTGTGATGATGCGACTCTAACTCATCCACTTAGTGATCTTTGCTAATTTCTTTCGCATTCCGATGCGACAACAATCGGTCTGAAAAAAGCAACAGAAAAGGAAGTGAACTAATTAGTACGTATGCATATCTGTTTCGTTGTGTAATATTATCGCAGATATATGCAAATGTGCAAATCTCAAGTCTTTATCAATAGAATGCTGTAATGTCTGTCATCCTAAAAACCGTTTCGCATAACTCATTTTAGAAATTTGAAATATATAAAATAGAAATTTTCCACCTATGCTCATTGGCATTATTTTGGAGGATAAAAAATCCTCTCATTTAAAAAACTATGAAATTTTAGCGCTTAGGATATTAAATTATAGAAAAGATAAACATGAAAGAACTTCATAAATAAAGTGATTTTTTTTATTATAGATGATCATTTGATTCATCATAAGAAACGGCAATTAATGTAAACTTCAATTATATTCTCACTCAAAGCACATCCTCAAGATGAAGAGATTTTCACAGTTGGTCATCCAGTGACGTTTATGTGAGATGTAAATTTCTCTCAAATTTTCAACTTCAATGTTGCTTTCTCTGAATAATTTCTTATAGATGAAAAATTCAACAACGTAAACTAAATATTTTTATGAGCTTTGGCAAACTTTCATAAGAAACACTCCATGACAACAGTGATGTATTTGAATAATATATTTGATTACCAGAGTGAACTGAAGCAATTGAGTCCATGGAAATTTGATTAATATTACTTGTAATGCAATTCACGTTGTCTTTGCTAATTCTTTTCGAAGCATTATTTCCATATCGAAACGCGAAAAGAAGCAACGAAATTCGAACACCCTGCTGAATAAAGATTTCATATGAGATCTCTTATGAAAGGAAATAAGGAGCAAATAAAGAAAAATGAAGAGAGGAGGAAGCTTGATGTTTACTCACTTTGTGGTGATTTTATTTTTATTTTTTTCATCTTTTTCATTTTTATTTTCTTGCTGTATTTGAGATGAAGCCATTTTCATTTGCTTCTGGTTCTGCTGCTGTATACCCTATATTATCGACACCTCTACATTCTTCCACTAACCGTTATACATTCTGCTGTCAATCCCTATATCTTCTATTGCCAATCATTAAACGTTTCGTTGTTAATCTTTATAACTTCTGTCACCAATCCCATCTTACTTTGATGGAGTAATGGCCTTGCTCGATTTCTAATTTGTCATGAATACAAGTGGAAATGACAAATTCATTACAATCAAGATGAAAATTCCCTATAAAAATTTGTTAAAATGGTACAATGAGTGAAAGCAGCGCCGACGCACAGGAAGTGAAAACGTTGGTTAGACGACGGATCGCGCGACAACAAAAGAAGAGAAAATACGAATTCTGCGGAATGAAAAAATTTTAGCGTCATTTTTTCTTGAAAATCTTGAAGCGTCTAATGTGGAACAAGAAGGAAAAGTGATTTGAATTTTTCAGATGCATTAAGTGATTGAAAGAATCCGAGCACTATTGAACATATAGGTTATCTTACTTCATTAGAGAGCTTTTTTCAATCCAAATGAGTGGGCGAAGATAGTCGGCTGTCGTCTAAACGCTAAGGTCGTTCTCAATATCTTGCAGTCTTCAGTTTCACCTTATTGACAAAAACGCTTTCAAATTCATTAATAATTTCCCCCAACCCCTCCCCTCTCATCCCCCCCCCCCCTCTGCATAAAAACAGTTTCTCATCGATCATTGTTCTGTCACGCATTATTCAGGCTAAAAAATTCTTTAGAGATAGAAGAGAATTGACTGGATCTTTGGGAAAATTCAATTCATACATCTATCAATTGCATGAAGTGCATCATTTTAACTAATCACTTCCTCGACTTAAAGTTCAAGCAACCATTGCTGCTTATGGTTATTGCTACAAGTGAAAGCAGCTTTGATTTGATCGAATCTGCGCTGAAATTGAACTAAGGTAACCGAGCGGTGATCACAGACTTCTTAAACCACCGAATTACAAAACTGCCGCCGTTATTTTGAGCGATAGAACGTAGCAAATATTCAAGCGTTCGAAAGAATATTAAGAAAAATTGAATTTGGTAGAGAATTTCTTAGCTCCCCTCTTCTGCAATTTACAGACGAGCGTAAAGCATCAGAGGATATAAGTGCTAGATTCTGAGTGCAATATAATCAAATTACACGAAAAGTAAGAATTTATATTGCTATAACTTCATAGAACTATTGAAGAAATATCAAAGGAAGAACCAAATCCAGCTTGTAGTACTATTCATTATTCACCACATTAAGCGGTAGTTACCCTATATAAGAAGAGCGCAAAGATTCGTGCACTTTTGGATGTCTCATCCAAATCGAGAGGCGTTAAAGGCGTGCCAACACTTCGCTTTCATTCAATCGCCATTACAATCATTGCTTCTTTAGAGGTGATTCTATAAAGTACCCTTTAAAAGGTAAAACGCAATGCGACATGTTTCTTATGGCTATCTGATACCAATTTCCCATCATTTTATAAATATTTGAAAACATTTCTGTTCAGTTCCCACTTTCGTTGCAACGATCAAAACAACTGGATATACATAAAACGCTCTATTGACTGATGAAATTTGGAAAAACATCTCGATGGACAATGTGCTGACCAATACTCATAGCACTATTAAGGAGAATCTCGATAGGTTCGAACGCACAAAGAAAGCAATAGAATACACGAATGAAGTAATCGAGCGATTTCTGAATAACGAACGATACGTCTTCCAATAAAATTCTTCCAGCGAAGGAACGCTACGACGCAGGCCACCAACGCGAAATTACTAGCAATGCAATGGAATGTGGCAGCAAACTATATTCAGTGGAGGGTCAATCTATCAAAAGCAGTCAAAATTTATGTCCTATGCTACAGTCTACTTTGACCCCTCATCAAGAATATTTCTCTATTATTTATTTTTTGCTGAAAATAACTAATTTAGATCAGCGGAGTTGCATTAGTTTACTTTTATGGCGAGATTTTATTACCACGTTTTTATCTATGAATTTATGTGTAATTTATCTGCTCACCCATCCGCTAGATATTTTCAATTTTTTCCACTCAAGAACAACTGAACAGATGATGCTATTTCATTTCAACCTTTCATTTGTTAATTAAATTTGCAAGGAATTTACGGACAAGTGAATATACTTGGAAATTTGCATGCATTTCACGACTAGTGAAAATTGCAGTGCTATTCACTGCGAAATTTTCGAAAGGTAATCGAATTTGCTAAAAGATAACTGCATCAGCGCATGTAATTTATCTAATTGGTTAATCGGGACGAAAGCAACTGCAAAAATTGCATTTTTTTAAGCTCTTTTAGCGTGCTTTTCATTCGTTTATTGCAACAGCTATATAAAAAGCGCATATAGCGCTTTTTACTGCATATTCCGACTTGTTCACTTCTAAAAGCAACAGTGTAGTGCAAGTACTTCATAAATATTAAATTCACTGAAAGATTTTAGTGAAATTTTTGGTTGGACGTTTCAAAGTGACCATGACCTTGGCATTAGAAGGGGTTCAACCATGAAATAGTTCTTAATCGATTCATCTTTAAGATATGCGTATATGTTGGCTGCATTTTTATGCGATAAAACATGATAAAGGTATTCACATTGAGCAAGCAGATATACAACTAACAGGTGCATTAATGAGCTTCTTCAATCAATGACGCATGTTCATGTGGTTGATACTACGGATAAACTAGAGAGATGTAAATGACTGAACTGAGACCGGACTAGGAGCCGAAAGATGCGACCAAGTAGAAAATTAGAACAAAGAGAACATTCCAATTTGTTCTTATTTAGTAGTATTTAGTATTATATTCGCAATATCAAGAAAAGAACCAACAACATTCAAATGCTTTGCTTATCGTTTAAACGCCTTATAGAACAGCAGTCGATGACTACTATTGCGCTTGCTGTCATTTTTATGCCACATCTATCTATCTGTCACTATGCTCGGAGGATAAGTCGAACAACATGATTAGCAAGTGGCATATCGCTTCTGAATAGCTTCTAATGAACTACTATGAATCTACACATCACTCACTATGCTCTACCATCGAGCGGATAGTCAAATTGCAAGGTGTCTTTCAAAGAAATTGCAAATCTCAATGCCAAATTATATTGCAATTCCGAATTGCAATTAGGATTATTAGGCAAATTGCAATCTCATGTTCATGTTGTGTGCACTGATTCTAAATTGACATCATAATATAAATTTATTGTAATGAAACGAAATGCAATGAATACTTAAAAAGCTAAAAGTTTTTTTTTCGATTGGCAATAAAATATTAATTCAATTGCAAATCCATTTCGATGCTTCGTGACGGGATAGGTGATCTTTGCTGCAGTATGTACTCGCTTTAAATTTTAATCTTTTCTCTTTGACACCACATGGCAATACTATAGTAAGTTAGTAATAAGTACTGCAAGTAAGGATCCTGAATTTCAAGAATTCCACTGAATATTCCACAAATAATCCATTCAAATCACACAAAAAAGAAGTGGTATAAAAATAAATACCGCATTGAATCAGTATCGCTGCCTCCAAGGGGTCTAGAGTGAACGCGTTCCAGCACATTCATCTTATTCGTACCATAAACGCTCCGGAAGCGATTCTTAATGCAACATGGCTGCAAAAAATAAAACCAAATTGAAATGGGATGACTATGAGATGAAGAAAGACAATATGTCGTCGTATAGTGTAATTTTTTTGGAATTAAAATGCTTTCTAAGAACTATAGCACATTAAATTTTCCACTATATAAAGAATTTTTTTTTCGGCATACGCTGTCCGATAATCGAAGAATTTTGAATGAATTTCCCCTACAACTGCCACAATAGCATCATCCACGAATCTATTCATATCATNNNATTAGCATTGGCAAAAAACCACCCACATCTTTTCAAGAACATCTAGAATTTCTCTACGAAAGCGCCAATGATGCTAAGCTCTAAACACTACTCACCGTTCCTCTACCCGTTTAATGCTCCTTTACTTCAAGATAAGGCTCAAAAATAAGGGACTGCTGTCTACCTAAACGGTTATCGAATGCCTTTAGCTTCGAAAAAGACACATGAAACAACAATAACATATTATTATTGCATACTTCAACCAATATAAACTTCATCATAGATTGCTTACGGAGTCACTAATTGCTTGTTTCAATTTGGGGCATTTCGATAGAAAACATAGTTGATAGATAAATACGATTACTTGACCAAGAGGCAGCCGGCTGCACGCAACAGCTATTGATTAATATTCACTACTTACGTAGTATTAGATGGACATATTAGACATATTATTTGCGCAATTTTATTTGATTATAACATCTTATTGAGAAGTAAGAGAAATCAAAAACAAAAGGAAATGAGCTATATAACTTCTGCAATTGATCTACTCCATAATCATCAATGTTGTACTTATCTGTCTGTGTCGGTCTTTATGTCGGTGTTGCATATCTACTCCATATCTCAATTATTTTCCCAATCGAATTTGCGGATTCCATGAGATTTGAATCAATGCTCTCAGATGTGACTAACCGTTAAAATTAATCAAGCAAATATAATAACAATGTTGAGTGCTTTCCATCAAAGCTAATCGATGAAGGATAACTTCCTGTATTATTGCAATTTGCATCGCTAGTCGCTCGAATAGTTAGCTGCATGTTCTAACCGATCCACATTTAATGAGGCCATTCTAGACATTTAACTTCAGCACATCATTCATCAACAGCGGTAAAGAGTGATGACGTAGAAGTGCGAAAAAAACTGGTTTTTAAAGGTATATTTGAATTCATATGCTGGATTCAGATTTCCGGAACCGTATGGCATATTCAAGAATGTTGGCCGAAATGACCACATTTGCTAACGATGTGGGAAAAAAACTTTAAAACTTTATGAAAAAACATTCTCGTAAAGAAAAACATTTTTTTTCCAAATATATAACGCAAACTTGACGTTTCTTTAGCAAAAGCATTGATTTTATTAAGGCATATTGCGTTTAAGCCTTAAAAAAACATTGTATATTTACGACGACTAAAAAAAGCCAAAGTTAGTTTGGCTCAACAATTCCACAAAATTCTAGCACTTCATCCGCTCATCGGCTCACTGCATTTGCTTGGGATCGATGAGTCCATAATTTGTGTTGAAAATACTGGAAGATGGTTTTTATGAGATGATACTACAAACGAGAACGGAGGACCTCTGCAAAGCAATACTGTCTTTGCAAGTGAATCCCTGCAATCGACGGGGATCATCGAAGTGAATAGTGATCACCAAATGCAAACTTATGAAAAATGAGGCATAATAAAGAAAGTGAACGGATGCTGTGAATGGGTCGAGCAATGTATGACGAAGTCTACGGTTACTATAGTATATATTCACTAAATATTCACTGTATATAGTAATACACCGCAACAAAACACCTCCTGGTGATTTCGTAAGTACAGATGGAAAGTTTCAGTTCACCTTAAGAATTTCCACACGTCTACAGTGTGCTGTGCCACGTTAGCTGTGCCAGTAAAGCATCTGTACTCTGGTAAAATGTACGAACTTATTCCCCGGATCCACCTCAAAACTCCAACTCCTACGAAATGCTTAAAAATTCACGCTCATGATTTTAGGAACGAGGTTAATTTTCGGAGGCTCATGCTATTTTCCGGAAGTTCTAAAAAATTTGTACTCGCTGTGTATTAAGAAAAGAGCCTTGACTAACAAGAACATAAATTTTTGTGGCTGCAGACTGTGTTCTAACTCCTTTATTATTAAAATTTTGTAGAAAGAAATGAACGATTAAATTTGATTCCTTTTTTCCGAAACTACAGCCTTATAAAGAAAGAGAGAAATGGAGTTTTCTGGAACACTATCGAATCGTGATAAACACTCCCGCAGGCAATGAACAAAACCTAGTTAGCAAACAATGCATTCAAGAACTAGCGTGAAGAGTCTTGATTACGCCCTAGCGTATCGTTGCCGTATCGTTGCCCAAAGAAAAACAAAAACAGCCTCATTTCAGCAATATCACTTCCTCGAATTATTCATCTCACCTCTCTTCTCAAAACTTTCACTTTTCATTTGATGAAATATCATAGAATTTCGTCTAAACCAAATCCTAAATTATAATACAATTTTGGAATTCGTCCCGATATATTTTCAAAATTATATATTTGTCCATTTTCATCGGAAAATTCGCTCAATGCCTTGTGAAATGGCAAACGTAATTGTGTGATATAAAGGTGATTGCATTAATTGACGGTAAATGTGCCACGTTCGTGTCGTTCCATAAACCTATAGTAGCTCTTCTCTATACTTGTCATAATCAACTGTTAAGCGTCTAGTTCTGGAAAATAGTCAAAGAGTGAATTTAATAACATGTCAAGCCGAAAGCTGATTTACGAAACTCAAGTGCCCAGAAACCGCCAACGACTTAGTCTAGGAAACTTCATAGTGATATTTTTATTGTACTTAAGCACAAGAAAAAAAAACTTTGTGAAATGAAGGATATTTCATGTTCTGCATTTCATGTCCTCCAAAACCAAAGGTTCATACCGGTGAAAGGGCCATATGAAAGAAATTCATACAAGGATGTCAGAGATCTTAAGAAAGAAATTCATACAAGGATGTGAACATAATTGAGAATGTGCGAGAAAATGTTTGAGGCTACCATTCGAAACAACCATCCTCGTAGAAGCGTTCAATTGTTAGCATTGTCCATGTAGAACAAAACCCTGTGGGAAGCATAATCGAGAACAAAAAAACTCAAAGCAATTTGTGATAGACGTTTCGTCTTTAGACAACAATTTCAGTGATAAGGAGAAAACGAGTTGGCAAGTTGACAAGAGAAATGTGTTTTTCTTTTTTAAATTTCGTCTACTTCACTAAACACTTTCAAAAAAACTACCAATAAATAACAAATAATAAATACACATAAAAAGATTTGTTTTTTGTAATCCGGCAGATGTAAATTTGAAAATCTATTGATGCAAAATTACGTGCAACTTTTCCATTACTATTGTTTTCTTAGCTCGAGCTCCAGTGGTTCCTTAAGTAACAGACAAACAAACAGACAGATGGGCAGACAAACACAGACGGACAAAAAGAAAGGTATACCGTGTAATCATGATATCGTCACAATAAGATTTTGAAAATCAAATTTATAAAAATTCTATCGTACTGTTTTAAAATTGAACGAAAAAAAGACTAATTAGTGCATGATGCAACAATTCAGGCAAGCGTGAATTGTTGGCGGCAGGATAGCACGCTTTACATCATAACAGGTTCTAAAACAAAAAACCAGCTATGTTTCCTTACCTTCATTTTTATCATATCACTATTGACGCAAAAGAGTAAACAAATTATCTGATTCTAAAAACAATTTTAAAAAGAACAGTAAATGACTGAAGTGGATAATCGTGACTGCAATTATAGGACGAAACTATATAATAATAAATACTCGATTCGTGTGGAATTTTATAGCCTACGCTTTGTTTGATAGTTAAACCGCATGGATTGATGGTATTCTGACAGTTTTCCCATCTGAGAACGTGAAAATAAATAAGAAAGATAAAAACTGACTTTCAAACGATCATGGACCACCCGTACAATTCGATCTATTTGCCTCATTGGTTTATTCGAGTTGCAGAATGCTTATCAGTAAAGAATTAGTGGCGGAAACTATGGAAAAGAGAGTCAAACAAGCATGCAGAACACAACTCATTTGTGTATGGATACACACTACACATACATACAATTAAAGCTTATATATGCGGCCCACACGCACATATAGATAGAGGCAAATTGCTAATAATGCGCCTGTTCGGAGTAATTTTGCGGAGGTATATAAAAAGGGCAGGACCGCTTTTGAAGTTGCTCAGGTAGGTGAGATCACATGTCACATCTTTTGTTGGCAATTTATCAAGCTGCTCGGTCTGATGTTGGCAACGGATATTACTGTAATTTTCCTACTGTAATTCATTACTGTAATTCACTGTAAGTTCTCCTATTTATACCTATAACTGCTGCTTAGAATGGTTTTTTTAGAAAAAAAAACAATCCCCCATACTTTAGCGGGTTTTATTTTTGATAATATAGTCTTCTATACGTGAATTTATAGTTTCATGGAAATTGTAATTCAAAGACACCGAATAGACTAACAAGCAGAATTGCAAAAAAAAATTAAATCGCCAATTCCTCGGAAATGCTTCCTTAGCCGTTTTCATGCAATTAAACTAACGTTGCAATTATCCTGTTCTTAGGTTGTGCGACATTCGTTCATTTAAGTCAGTTGCACTAGAGGATACAACAACAAATTTTATAGCAGAAGTGGTCATGGCTAGTGTTGATCGGTGATCACTGGCCGAAAATTGCTGCATTGGTGATCATCGACTTTTCTAGGTCTGCACACAAAATCGCTTTCACCAAAAACAAATTGGCAGATGCAAAAAATCGCTGATCACTAATTTTTGGAGTTTCATTTGGTGCCAGTTCGAACCTAGTGGCAGTCAAGTGCCCCTCGGTCGGCTATTAACAATAATTGTTGCCTCATTGCTTTGTTTAGAAAAAAAATTTTTTTGGTCAGATCGATAATGTGGGAGAAAATTAGCGGAAATTGGATTCAACTGGTTATAAGGTAGTCCCATCGAGATAAACATAAAAGTCACTGATATTAAAAGGGATCCTCTTTATTCCTTCTGTCTCTTCCTGTATCACTTCAAATCCATCGAATGGTGATTCCGCTGACTTAAATCCCCATTCGTCTATAAATATATTTGAAAGAAGTGCTCAAATCGAAATTGAAATATTGATACCGTAGCGGTAATATAATATCTCATGAAATTTAATCATCACAGAAAAAGCAGTGATGGAATTGTTCTTTCGTTTTCCTATACAGTCTCCTGAATTGTGCTATACACATCAATAGAACAGATGGCAAATACTTTGCTCATTGATCTAAAGCTATTATTGAAAGAAAGCTTTTCGATCTTCTAAAGACTGATTGTCCTCAAATCTTCATAAGTCAATATCATCTCTTCAAATTTCAAAATTCATCGACCACCATAATTTTAGCCATTCACAAAATATCGAAAAGAATTCCGAAGAATTGCAAAAATTATAATTTAGCGTAGAAATTTAAAATACAATAGAACAACAACTCTCGACTCCGAACAGATTTCGCATTACAAAACGGTTGAGAGATATGCGTTGAGAAAGTTCTATTGCTTCTATCTAAGCAAACACTACACACAAACAGAGAATCCATTCGTGACTAATATAGAATGGGATGAATGCCATAAGGAGCATTGTTGAGAATTTCTAAATTTTTAGCAAAAAATCCAACTTATTGCAATTTTCAGTCAGCTGAAATTTCTAGGTCTAGACTTATATTTGAAGGTCAATTCTTTGTGACTGGACTCTAAGAAATGTCACTAAAAATGTATTCTGAACGCAACACGGCCTAAATAACACAAATCCACTGTCTCTCGGACTGCTTACTTAGAGCGGCATTGAGTGCTCGGATCGCATGCAGGTGACGTCATTTGAGCCCGCCCTCAGATCAATGCGTTCCGCCCACTATGGACAACGGAAGGTAACAACTACTTCTGGGTTGTCCGTAGTTCTTCCGCATTACTTCCTTCAGTGATTGTTGTTTCGTATGCGTGAAGGAAAACATGCACAGCCATTAAATATTCAATGGATTATGGCTTAGCAAAAAATCACCGAGTCCAGCTACAGTGTTCCTAAGGAACATTTTAATCGGGAATGGAGAGGTGACTTCCAAGGAGCGAGGAGCAGAAAAAGTAGTGGGTTCTGTGAAAAAGGAATTTTCCAAGTGGAGGGAGGGGGAGAGGGTTGGGGCACAAGTAGACATACACAGTCTCTGCAACCTATTGCTGCAGTGAGCTTTTAGAACATACGCACGGTTCGAATTAACATACCATGCATGAGATCGCCTTCAAGGTTTAAGGTGATTCTGCTCACCTTTTAGCATTATGCGCTGCTTGTATTCGGCGGCCGTCGGGTTTGCATGGGTGACGAAGAGTGTCAAGTGTCACCACAAGGGAAAATATGCAAAAGAGGGACAAAGTTAATTGTGCTCCGCTTGAATAAAACATGATCGCTATGAGTGTGGCTATGTATGCATTTGCATGCACATCATGTAC
>JAAVTS010003106.1:0-16044 GCA_022845575.1 Baylisascaris ailuri | reverse complement strand
ATATATATATATAAATGCGTGAATATAAATGGCCTATCACTTTAAACAGATTATTATAGCAATTAAATAAACGTTGACTTGGAAAACTGAAAATCAACTTATATTACGAAAACAAAAACAAAGATTTATGGATTCATAAGTTATATATAAAACTATAGATCAAGAAAAAACTGGAAAGAAATAAATCGAATATATGTCGAAGAATTATTAGCAGAACATAACTGAGATAGAATTTGATGGATTCATGTATACGATCTGCACATAATTGGCAAACCGAAGATGAGGCCTACTCTACGTATTATGAGAGCGATAGTATAAACTCTATTCCATACTCCAATTATAACGATACGATTAGTGACGCTGGTTTATGCGCTGAATGGTGATGATCATATTGCTTAATTTGTGCGTTTCTTTCAATTTACATAACAACGATAGTTTTCTCGCATGCAAGAAAAACAAATATAAGTTTAGCTGACCATTTTTTTGCTTATGCAACTGGTTGCCCAGATGTTGGATCGATCCGTGAGAAAAATGTAGTACACCACCTACTGCACAACTTTCGACTGCTTGTTAAAGTGAGAATATAATGGCGGTGAGGTGAAACAAACCTGAGAATGTGTTGGAAGAAGTGCCTGCGAGAAGCAGCTTGCTGGTTGAAATGTTTTGAAATCGGGCGTTATGAGATGCCGTTCTCGTTTTCGCCATTTTGCACGACGATTCTTGAACCAAACCTCAAATATAAACTCTTTTTTCTAGTGAATACAACAAATATGTTACATAAAAGAGCCCTTTGGGAAGGAGTAATATTGGCGACGTTCATGACAATACAAGCAAATCAAATAGGCATATCACATTGACCAGCATACTTTTTTCTCGCATAAAATTTGCAAATTGGATTTTAGGATGAAGATATATACAATTGACAACTTCATTTGCATTCATCAATAAGCATAAACGCGAACTGAACGATATATTTTTTTTTGCATATCTGCTCATTAGATTATCATCTCCATCGGTCGACTAAGAATATCCATATTTCAATCATTTGCACAAACCTTTGCAAAGCTTTCCTTTTTTCAATTCGATTGACTGCAAGACTCAACTCAAGTGATGCAAAATGCACGATATTATTTCGAAGTACTTTTGAGTGTCTCCAATTTTTTATTAAATTAATGAATCAATAAGAAAGCTCAAATAGAAATCATTGAATTATAACCTATGGTCTAGGAAATGACCGTTGCTTCAAACGATGCCGGCATATTGCGATTTTGAGGAATATAATGTGTTTTCAGCACGTGACTAATTCTATTTATTTTTTCTAAGCAAAGCTATATAATTACGTGCTAAACGCCGCCTACTTGTGGCAAATGAATTCCATCGAACCACGATCATAGAAGCTAAAAGTGTTACAAAGCAATATTAGGTGTTTATTATTGTATAATGATTGCAACAATAAAGGTGGACATCAGTACAGTGGTAAGAAAACGAATGCTTAATGAATATTCAAATTTCAGTGTAACATTAAAGAAAAAAATTTGAATATAAAAATTCAAATTATATCCTATAGGCGCAAATGATGGTGCCACAAGTTCATAGCGAAGTAACATCAAATAACGGTTATAAAAGGAGAAAGAATGAAGTCAAGTACCATTGCAACAATGTGAATGCCTAATCCTCTATTGTTCTATGAGATTAGTTAATAGAAGCGCTTTTTTGTTGAGGAAAAATGTGACGGCCTTGAGTTCAAGCTGCATACTGTAGCAATAAAGTTTAGAGGAAAATGAACATTAAGTAGAAGTGCAACTGTTAATGAAAAATAGGAAGACCATCGCAAAAGAAATCCCTTCGCATAATATTCGAAAAAAAATGTTTCAAAAAGTGCTTCACAATTTACATTCTTGCCTTTCAACCTATGAAGCCAAATCGATGGGACAGGTAAGCAAAAGATTAAAACATCTAAAATATGCTCTTTCATGGAATTAAAAGGCTGAAGCAATCGTGAAATGGAACTCTCATTTTCGGGCTTCATCCAACCAACAACACAATAAATTTGAGCTTTCAAGTCACATGGCGATTTAAGTATTAGTAAGTTGTGTAGAACAATATGAGCTGCAACGAGTCACTTTCTCATATAAAGCTGAGATATATAAACGACAGCAAAAAATTTTTAACGTATAGAAAGAATGCGCTTGGAAAGGAAATTGAAAACTCGATTATTTTGCCCGCACCATGATCCATCAATGAAGGGAAGTTAGTAGTTCTGGACCCGTTTGCTGGATTAAAGCTGCCGTTGATTCTTCTTCCTGCATGATAGCCTAAGCATCGTTTCATTTCGCGTTTACCGTTAGTGAGATTCATTTTTCGATTTCATGCATGAAGCAAATGAACGATATAGTGCTGCAAAATGCCGCAAAAATGATTTACGACATCAATCAGAGCGTCGTCGATTGTGGCGTAGTTGCACAATTCGACATACGGCTCATCGCGCACTCTAAGCTTGCCTCTAAAAGGGCCGCCATTATGCATCGATCTCGCGCATTACCGTACTTCTTTATCGTTGCTTTTTGAGAATCAGCTGTTCCGATTGCTTAAGACATAGGCACCATTTCACTCATTTGCTCATATATTACGAAATGAAATATGTAAATTTCGCGACGTACGATTACCTATCATTGACTTATAATATGGGGTCGTCAACTCATCTCGGGAAAAACTTTCCAACAATCGGCTATAAGACAAGTAAAACGTATTTGATTTCTCCATCGCAGAACAGCGGTATTTATCACCTACTCTCAGGATAATCTTATATTACCAAATCCGATGTCTTCGCTACCACCAAAGAAGGAAAAAATAATAGACGACATTAGCAGATCGAGCAGTAACGATGCGGTTCCACATTAATAAGCTAATGAAGTAACAAAATGGGGAGGCTAGTATGGTGGGAATGGATCGAGTTGTGACGACTCAACTTTCAATTAAAAATATTTGCATAAGAAAATCTGTGATATTGAAGGTAAAGATTTTATGGGATTTTGGCAAAGACGCTATGGTCAAATACCACCAGCAACCTAAATTCAACCCGGTCATCACGTGAATCTCTCTTACTCCGAAGAAACGGTGCTGAAATATACTAATAGCGTAACCATCGCGCACCATTGCAACATACGAAGACAATCGCTCTCAAATATGGAAGAATAGCTATAAAGGCTTAATTTGCATTGAAAAGCCAGTCAGGTATAGATATCCTCAGCAAAGGAATTCGGTTATATTCTACAGTCAAACAGCTATAGAATAAAATTAACTCGCTGAATTATTAAGTGTTCTTATTTAAATGATGAACCACAATGAAGTTCATGGAAGGTCATCTTCTGCTGTGGATGAGACCCATTAATTTTTATCACCGCAGCTCTTATAATTCCCAAGCTGAAATCGCTGAAGAGACAGGCGAACGCACATTCACGTGCATAAATTTGTCGTTTATGTGCCTTTGCAAAAATTTACAAGTAGACGAGAAACAGTTTTGAGGTTCAAAATTGATTTAATTGATAGATTTTGTATGAATTACATTATTAGGTTCATTGCAAGTGTTTTACGGTATTTGGGTAATCATAAATTGCAGCTAGCTAAAATGCAGACGCGCATGCCTCATCAAACATCCTGGCGAGCTTTTCTAATCGTTGAATTTTGGCGAAAATCTTTCATTGGCTAAGCTTCAACTTCGTAAATAAACGTTTGAAAAGAACCCGATTAGAAAGTTTTTTCGCGAGCACAAAATTTATAAACAACAATATCGCTTAAAAGCAAGCCGTAAGAACACTTCAAAACGCTTTCCCAATCTATGACAGAAATTATGAGCATTGCTTATTTCACTGATAGAATGTTTTGCTAGTTCGCCTATTAATGCCGCTTTTATGGATGAAAGAGTTTGTGAAAAAGTGAAAACGCCAAATAAAAACTTTTGCAATGCATTCATAGGGCATATTTAAGCGTGTATATTTTAATGCATAATGCACAATGAACACTTATGAACACGCAACTAAGCTATGTTGCCAATATCTTATGCGGAATTTTACTAGATTGTTTATGGTATAATTCAGCGTCGGAAGTTACTGTTTGGCAGGTCGGATTTTTCACATGGTAGGAAAAAGGTCCCACTCTTCATAAAATCTAGAAAGCTTTTCGGAATGCTGCTAACTTACAACATGAAATTTGTAGCAATTTACACAGATTGCACTCGACAGCAGCAAATCATACCATAAAAAAAAGAATATTCCGAATTGATATAGTAAATTGTGACTTGTTGAGCAAAAAAATTCCACCAGAAGTACTGTAAAGGCAACTACACATGTACTGAGTAGTAAAACAACTGCATTACTCTCTCATATTTAATGTTCGAAGGTTATACTAAACCCGTCTTGTTGTTCATTGTTGAGAAGGGTCCCATGAAACCTTATAATCAAACATAGGAGAAATGCTTCATGGCAAATCCAATAGCAACTTCAACATCACCATTCGCACGAGAATTTCATACTTTAGTGCATAAGAACACTAAACTGCTTGGGATCTTTTTCTGAAATACTTCAGGATCTCGCATCTAAATAGAACTGCAGCTCATTTAATAATTTTTGCCTCTACCTTTCAATTTTTGCTCTCCTCATGCCCTTGTTCACAAAAACTCTTACGAGATCTCGAGCATACTTCCAAGGAGAATGGCAACAAGGCAATGTTTTAATCGAATTTGAGGTGAGGATGTAATCATCGTTGAAGGAATATGACGACGAACAACAAAATTGGTTAATTAGAAGCAGAGGCAAGGCGAGATGCCATAAATAGTTGCAAAACGCCTCACTCACAAATGAACACGCACTAACATCTCCTCAAGGGAGCACAATCTCATCTGCGCACTAATCTATTAGAACCAATACCCGTTTACATTGCACCAATAATACTCTTGCATTTAACTATGTTGCTGTTCTTTGATGCGCATTAAATAAAAGCAGCATGTCACAAGGATAAGAATTTTCGTATTTTTGAATTAAGCATTTCTTTTCGAAGAAAAAACTTCGTCAGTTAAAACTTAAATTTCATATGCGCACATGCATGTTTCGTTTGCCTGTCTGTTTGTCCGGCAGTTGAAACTGCCAGGACATTGAGGGTGGCGAGATTTTGTGCTGCCGTTATAAGATGACCTCATATATCAATCAATCTCAAAATAAGTTATACACATATAAGTTATACACAACGAGACGATTAACTAATCTGACAACCGGAATAGCAAAATTATAAACGCATATGAATTAGCACAAGAACTAATGCACATCGGCTGGCTATAAGACACATAAATAAGCAAAGATAAGAACAGCGATAGTAATTTGAGCGTGCGTGTAACAAGAAAGGAATGTCTAAGAGTGGCGCAAACCGTGAGCAGCGTACATGAGATTGATTCGTGTTGTATGCATAGTCGTAAAAGAAGAGCTCGAACAGCCAATGAAGTAGAACAGAAGCAAAATAGTTAGATCTACCTGCTTTGTCACCCAACCAATTGGCGACATATAGAAGTATCATGAACGGATTTCGCTTATCGATGCAATAAGATCAACTGAACCAATACAAAATGGGAAAAAAAAGACTTAAAAAACAAAAACGAACTCGAACTCTTGGCTCGGTTAAACTGATCCAAAGAGCGATCTCTTCACGTGTCGCCATATCTGGATATCGATTGCGTGAAAACCAATTCTCCAATTCAGTCAACTACGAAATTCACAATTCACCATTATGCAAAGCATTTCACATTCAATCATTTCTCTATAGCTTTCAAAATAATCTCTCAATTGTAATCATCCTCTTATCAGGAATTTATATCACTGATAAGCCGGTCCCGTAAATAACAGTTCGAAAATCGACGCTTACATCGACTGCACAAAATTTTATGATAACTAAAATACACTAGCCATCAAAGACCTCATATTTCTCGATGAATTTATTTACATGCAATATAAACAGTGTGACACAACTGATCTTGAGGAATGAATTCTGTTGTTCATTGGAATGCTCGCTGATGAATTAGTGTCGATATGCAATCAATAAGATAAAAAAAGCTGCGTTCAGTTATTTGGTTTTTTTTTTTAATTTTAAAAAGGCTTCTACAGTTTTTTTGTTCACTAACGAACAAGTTGCTTTAAGACTGTTGTAAAAGATTTTCTGAGATTTTATAAAGCTAAAGATATTGTTTTAATATCAATAGAAAATTTGCAAAGGTGAATAAATGCAATGTTCTGCATTTTGGTTTATGCCGAAACCATCAACGCTGTTCTTATTTCAAAAGAAATCATCGCCTCAGAAGCGTGCTCCTCCTTCCCCAAGAAATTCTCCATGTTAACCTGAGTTAAATAGTCATTGAAATAAGTGCTACATTACCTGGGTTAAGATGATGCAAAATTACTTTACAGTGTGATTCTCTTAACATTGCCTCTCTCTAAATGAGCCAACTGTCACCTTCAAGAGATAGATGAAAGACGGATGCACGAAAGTTTGTTTCATTGGTTAAAATCTGCCAACATCAACGATTTAATTACCCACATATTATGGTATTTAAAGCGCCTTGCAAAAAAAAAAGCTTCGTTTAAATATGTATTCCAAGGAAAACCTGATGGCTGGTAAAATGAGTCCTCTGTCTTCGAGGCTTCTGATTGCTAATGAGGCACGCCTCGGGAGATCCGGCCGAATTCTGATCGTTATCAGCGTTTGAAGGGTTAACCTCATAATCGTCTTTCGTATTTTCAACTGCAATATTATGCGTGTCACATTTCTATCTAGAAACAAAGAGTGCAAAAACGCGCCACAGAATGAAGCAAGACGCGTGTTCTGCATCAGCGCAATTAACTCAGCACAACAGCAACACTGAAACATATGCAGCACTGTGATCGTATTTTAAGTGAACTGTTGGTTCGCGCTGATCTTCTGCAAAGGATTTCTTACGATTCAAAAGCTTTTAGAATACAACGTGATCTACAACGTTTGTTATTTTTTCGGTGCTTTAGTGCGTATTCAAACTTTACAAAGCTAATAGTTCAACCAAAGATTGCTATAGAGATTAACATATTTAGCAGGTTTACTCATGGCTGCTCCAGCTTCAGTGGTTCATAACTTCAAGCTGTAGAGAGACCGTGCGTACGCGCATAGGTTCACGATAGTGCACTTAGTTAATCGAAATTCACTGAAGCTCATATAAATGGATCTCACAGAAGTTGGCTGCAACATCATAGACATGTGAAGATATAACTTCTATTTCCATGAACATGATTGTGTCTCACCTTCTCCGTTGGCTTACGTCATGCAGTACAGAACGGAGCTTCTTAAAGGTGACATGGACACACTGCTAAGTCATTTTGAAAGCGGACACATAAGATGACTCACTTTTAGGAAGCTTGCCGGCAATATTATTGGAAGTATCGTCGCTCTGAGTGGTGCTAATATTTGGCAGACGGTAAATATCATGCTGTGCTGCTGAAAAAACACTCGGTGAAGGACTGCTGAGGGGAGGACAAAGGGTACTCGACGGTGTGAGAGTTGCACTTGTGGGTAGACCACCAGATGAAGGTGGGCCATCGAAGAGTAGGCTACCAGCACTAGTTGCACCGCCTGTGGCTACGTCGAGTGCTGAAACTGCAGCGCTCATAAGATGACCAGGAAAGCCGGTTAGATTGTGCTGGTGCGCATCTAAATCCATTGCGCGAAGCCTGTTGAGCTCACGTGGATTACGTTAAATATTCGGCTTAACACTGGGCTCACACCCGTATCGCATCATTAAGAAGACGCCGCACTCTCACTGAGCCTTCAAGCCTTCAACAAGCCGCACGGATTGTGTCCCTTATGCGACCAGATTATAGAATACAGCCTCAACTTGATCCAGAAGGCTTTCACCGCACGCAACGCCTCTTAACAACCAACTGTCTGAAACGCAATGCATTCGTCTCACACTAAGAGTCCGCTTTGCGCTTGGCCAATCACTATCCGCAAATGGCAGTGGCACCCGGCATACGGTAGCATTTAAGACACGCCCACCAAGCAAGCAAACGATGCGACCAGAAATATTTGCTTATTTCTAAGCGCATAAGTAAATCCCATCGTCTTAAAGGTATTAGTGGAAGAACGAGTAACGAAGAAGACGTTGATGCCATCAGAAAGTCGCATCTTGCGACCAGCAGATTCATTCGGCCATGTGCTAATCATACTTCTTCAAAACGACTTCCTCTAGTGCATACTCAAAATTCGGCGACTGTCACTAAATTTTGGAAAATTCAAACTTCGATCAAAAATTTCACCAGAGGACTGAAATTAAACTTTTCAATAGAAAAGAAAACGAGTGATCATCGATATTTCGAATTTCCTAGAAGTTTACTGCTTAGAAGCCTTCCACGAGATTTAGAATAATTTCTTTTACAGTGATTTCATATTGCAGCTGAAAATTCAATTACAGGGCTGATTTCGTTGGATGCTTGATATACTAACACATATTTCATAAGGGAATTTGTCTGCAAAATGCTTCTTATCAACATGTCATCAATCGACAGACAATTTTTAATTCTTTGCATTACGCGCTGCATAAATATAAATCCTCAAGGATTTCCGGAATATTTATATGCGATGTGTTCTTCCATGTGCAATCTTAGCTTCATAGTACTTTTTGTGCGCGCCACTGACTACTACATTCCCATACTCTTACAGTTATTTATCACTGAATTTTATATTACTTTGGCATTCCGATAGAATGAATGTTTGAATGCTCTTGAAAAGAAGCTATTACGCCGAAATAGTTTTTGAGGAGATCGGTGAAAGGAAGTTGCCATTGGTTGACCTTTCGGCCTAATATCCAGCAGAGCATTGTTTCGGGTGAGTTTACAAAGTGTCACAGTGGTCACCAGATGGAATGGCTTTGTTTATAAATTGCGTGCTATGCATTGCTCTTGAATGCCATTTTGAATCACTCGTAGGACGAATTCATCTACTCTATAATCCTCTTCACTAGAAAAGAAAATGAAGATAATAATGGGATAATAAATAAAACGGGTAGTTTAAAAAAATCCAAGATCACATGCGAACAGTTAATGAGATCAAAAAGTGTAAGAGTAAGTTATCAGCAAAGTATATCATGAAAAATGGTGAAATACAATGTGTTGAATAGAAACGCAATGAACATTCCATGTCGTTAATTAAGATCTCGTTATCGAGATCGCACAAATAAATGCTAAAGCAAAAAGATTTTGGTACAGTTTATAAAAGGTGTTTATAGGAATTGCAGCTTATTCGATGACATTAATCTACAGGAATGAAAGCGCACAAAATGTTTACGATTTCAGTAAGTACTCCGATAAATCCAATCACCATTTCTATGAATATTATACAATTCGAAATAATTCGTTTTCATATATTTTTGCAAAATCTCCAAGCAGACTTTAAGCACATTATATCCACAATAGAATGCGAGCACCGCCGGACATGTCTACCTATCAACTAGTCGACAACTTTAACTCGAAAACTATTGAAATTGGAGAGGTAGAATTCGATTTTCCTAGGCTGCACAATGGATAACCTCTTATATCAACTTTTAGGTTGGCCAGTTAGTTATTTTCGAAGCGAGTTATAGATACTTCAATGTGCTGGAAAATTTGCATGCGTCTTGTGAGTGGTTGGCTGGGATATTTCTGCTTAATTACTACCTATTAACTCAACAAATGCGTTATTATTTATCGGCCAACTATTATTTCTTGGTAATTTATGAAACTGACGCAACTGACGACCACAATTGCAAAATGTATGTCGTTGCAGCTCTTCTCTTACATCCTCTCATTTGTTTTTCAGATCGTCAGATGAAGACATCAGATAATTATGCTTCTTTCCTATTCCCTTCATCTTATACGGAAAACATCCTCTGAGAGTCGCAGCCATACGTAGGTGTTTTCGACTATTTCATTCTAACAGCGTTTCCTGTTCGAACTATAATATAGCGGCAGCCTTCATTCTTCGATTAGTAAAACATGTTCGACTTACTCTCGAATTTGCCATGCTGAAGTAAACGATCAAAACATTCCACCTTTTTACCGTAACCTATGAAATTTGACGAGCGTATTCCAAATTTCGAGAGTGCGGTGAAAAATAAAAGAGGAAATTGCGATGAATTTAGTCGATTTTATTGAAAGTATTAAATTCGAATGCAAAGATTGGACAATAGATGAATAAACGCTTAAGGCGTCTAAATTTGTGAGTTATTATTCAGCATATTTGTTGAAGGAAGAGGATGCATAAGAAAGATAACACGATGGTTGGCTAGATCGCTTTTCCATAGAGAGAATGCCGCATTTTTGGCATATGGGCCATTTGGCACGTGTCAATTTTGTGCTTCCCGTTGCGCAATGATGTAGAGGCTAAACGATGAGTGCGGGATGTGCAATGAAGCGTTTCAAAAATCACCTAACGAAATAGGCAAATAAATGTCGTCCGATGCATTCCTCTTAGAAATTGCCGATACACTACGAGCATAGGAAGGCTTCATTCAGGGAAATGAGCAATCATTCAGGTTGTCTCTCTAAAAGACAAATTACGGTAAGTGATATCCCAGCTGGGTAACCTCAATAAAATAGCGCAGCCAACTGTAAGCATAGACGACATTCACTAAGCAAACAACTTTTTGTATGGCCTATATGATATTCAAGAAATTCTCAACTGTCACATAGGTCAATCTATGTTAAACCTGATTCATATCGCAATCCACCGAAATTTCTGACTTTGCGCGCCTTCCAAATGACATATGAATTTGAAAATCATCTCTTCGAAGTTAACGTTCTATTTTAATACTTACCGCTGCATTGTGCTTCCTATCCGTATATATTTCGATTCTCTTCTACTTCCCATCCGTATATATTCCGATTGCTTCCTACTCGCAAATATCCCAGCTCGATCAACGGCTGAAAGCTCATCTCTGTGAAAAAGGCTTCCGGAATGAACGATAGAAATTACATTCATCAATCGTAAAGCTATGCATGCTTCTAATAAAGATGAACTCTCTCGTGTTCACTAGATGATAGCCACAATTTTATATCACCACTTTATCATTCACAGTATCGTATTCCAGCTCGTCAGCATCCGACGGGTAGGAGACGAGCCTAAGCCCCAACCTTCATGCGACCGACCTGCAAGAAGGAAAGTCCGACCTAAAGAACACAAGAGCCAACTGGACCAGAGAGACATTGAGTTAGGGCAGGTGGAAGTTATATGAAGAGACATGTATTCGTAATGAATACTGTTCATTGAAATAAATAAATAAACAAATAAATAAATAAATAAATAAATAAATAAAATATTATATTAGGAAACAACAATCACAGCAATAAAAAATTTCATACGCACACGACAACTGACTGAAAATTTTTTATACAGAAAAACAGAATTTCAAAACAAGGCAAAAAGTGTATTTCAACAGTGTGATATTCAATAACATTATAGGTATTGTTGTACCAATTGATTCATCGTTGCCGCGATGCTTATCGTTTCATCAACAAACTTGATAGATTCTGTTTGCTTACTTTCGGTACATTTCGAATTGTCAGTGACACCCTGAAAATAATAATCTTTGTCGGAATATTATAATCAATTGATGGGAGTTACTTTTTTATGTAATACTTCTAGAAAAGATGATAGAGAATTTACTTTTAACAACCGTTGAGTAATCATCACTCGCACAAACCTTAAATCAAACATCCATTCTTATGCGTCTTTGAAACGACAAAAGACAGCTTATCCGATATTCTTCGTTTATAGGCTCGGTAGCCCATAATCGTATTTACATTCCGTATCTCCCAATTTGCAAGAAGGCCATTTTACTCTTCTATAAGTTCGTCTAAAAAGTGCAAAATTGTGATTAAATTCAACAATATCAGCTAACCTTAATTCGCGTTCGATTTTCTCACCAATTTCTTTCTGCGCACAAGAACGATTGAAAACTTTATCGGTGATTTCATCAGTAAGCCTTTCATCAATTTCATGTAGATAATAAGAATACGCTTCATCGGTGACTAGAATAAGACTGCGACGTTCAAGAAGCATCGATCCAACATAACGCAGTTCTTTAGGAGTGGTGTTCTAAAGATGGATTGAATTAGCAACACAACTACCTACAAAACTTTCACACAACTAAGCGATATATTTTGGAATTTCGAAAATAACAACAAGAATTCGTACTAATTTTCTATCATCAAACAAATGTCGCTAAGTTCATGACGATATTTTCTTGCTATTCTTTCTCAAACTAGCACACTTAAGCAATAAATTAGGAAACTCTGACAAACAATGCAGTTTCCGATATTTTTACTCAATACCACCACACACAACCAATGTTCCTATGAAGATATACATTGTCACTTTATGAAAACACTCAAATGTAACACTTATTATTCAAGTGAGATTTGTGAAAAAATAGAAGAAAAATACTAGAGAAAACAAATACGATGCAGTACCTCTGGACATATAGGACGATAGTAATCGAGAAAGAGATCACTACCCAACGAGATTGTCGAAACCAATGGGTAGAAAGCAGGTCCATCCGTGTGTGCCTATACTTCGAACAACATTCACATTTTGCTATATCATTTCACCAAACAGAATAAACACCTAGAAGCATGAGAAATCCGCATCCGCGGCTTTCCATTTCTTGGAAAGATGCCCCAGCCGACAGCGTTACCGCTAGATCAAACACAACTAGATGAAAACGAGATCCACAAGTCCGCATTATTCGTTGCTTATTTCTGAAAACTTAAAGTGGCCAATAGTAACCCAGTCGCATAGGATATCTCCCCGGAAATCTGAAGATGGTAGACTTGCATCTTGCCTGCTGATAATTTCTTCTGGTGAACAGGAAGTAAGTTTTCGGCAGTATTAGGAAATATCTGAAGACATTTCTGAGGGAAAACAATGAGTTTAACATAAGAAGAACCTTTGATAAAGTAATGTGTTTATTTTTGCCCAGATTTATTTTCGTTGCTATTGATAGAATGCAAAAATTGACTCCGCTGATAATAAGGATCAATACGCAATAAAATTAATAAAGAGCAAATATTTCCGAAAATAAAAAAAAAAAAAAACCCTATTAATGGTGCAAACAAGACAAAAAGTGCTCAAAAAAGGTGAAAGAAAAAACACATAATTAGGTTTAGAAAATGACTGACTCAAATAATCTTTAGTCAATTTAAAAAATAACAAATAATTGTTTTATATACTTAATAATTTACATAGAAAAAAGATTCGCTAGTTGTATCGTCTAGAAAGATAGAACTACTTAACAAAAGATGGCAAACAACTCGCTCACCATAATACCTTGACCAGGTTGATATTCGTTGATGAGTACATGATTGGGACGATTGCTGGCTGGGAATGCATCCGGAAGCGACATCAACTTGTCGATGGCGAAGTTCAACCACTGCAACCGTCACCTCCCTCATTAGATCACATAACACAACATAATCGTCTCTATAGGCAACACAAAAAATAGCATATAAAGTTATGTGTTGTAAACCTTAACGGATGTTCCAAGAATGCAAAATGGAAAAATGGATGCAAAATAAGAACAGATCATTCCTCTCCCACAAATACAATTAAGTAAGTCAAGTTTAGATTAAGAATTAAGTGATGTAATTCCTTATAACTTGCCTTTTTTAAATACAACCTCCCTTAGGGAAAATCAAATTTCATCGCATCGAATTTGAAATTATAAGCAGGTATTGCTTAATAACCCTTCTTTCTACAGTTACCTAAGGCTTTTGATTTTATGAATACGAAAATCGATCGCATTTCTCTTTGAAATCAATAGAGAAGTGATATAGATATCAAAGAAGAGAGTGTATTTTCACTCCGATGAAACATTCCATATAAGTGCTGCTGCAAAACTCCCTTATCAATTGCCATCAACAGTTGCATAGAAAGAAAAAACATTGATGTTTTATGAAGAGATTAATGTTTTACTTACTTTGGGGATATTATTATCGGAGATAAGTGCCTTCTTGCCGACAATACCTCCCCAATTCTGTAGACGTCTATTGAGAAGTTGCTGCCATTTTGGCTTTGGAGCCGCATAGATTTCCGTTAGGAATAACTCCTCTTCTTCAGGTGTTATGAAATCACGAATATAACGAATCGTTGGTGGTGCCTGTGGGATCGCATCGATTAATGATCGGCTTGCAAAAAATCTGTCTCTTTCTAAATATTGAAGCCTCTCTATGAAGATTTCGCCTTCAATCTGTGCTTAGTGGTTATTCAGCTCAGGTCAAAAGTGGACACCATTTCTCCCCTCCTATATTTATGGATACCCCCATCATCTGCACCCCTATAGGCTTAGGCTCAGGATATAGGATATAGAACAAGGACATACAGTCTCCTTTCAATAGCCAGAAGCACGGAACGAGGAGACTGAAACATAATTAATAACAATCCCCTCACCTCCGGTACAATAAAATCGTTTGCCGATGGGCCCTTCCAGAGATACGTCGATTCGTCTATAGAACTGCCTCGTTGAATATTTGCAAGTTTTTTGGACGCAGGATCCTCATCGTCCCTCACCTTCCCTTCATCAATCATTTCCCAGCGGGAACTGTGCTTATATATAACTCATAAAAGATTTATATTGCCATTTTAATTGTTTAAGCCACAATCAGTGCATACGAACATAGTGACTTATTCGAAGGAACTATAAATAAACGTTTAAAAATCAATAAGGCAGATAGCAATATGCATCTAAAATTGCGAAGAAATATCTTTTGTATTCTTTTCTGAAAATCGAGAATTTGAGGGTAGATTTCAAGGAATTTGAGGGATATTTTCATGAAAGAAATCACTTCATCTTCAATTAATCCGGTATATGCGTGCTGCTTTAAAGCCATAGAAAAGTTCTACAATTTCGCCCATGGAGAAAAATCGACGTACTGCAATATCTCCATCTATCAATTTGTAAAACATTATTGCGAACTTAAGCGCAGAAAATAACTTCTCTAAGAAATCCCTTACCGGCAAGAAATCATTGCGCATGTGAGATGTTATCCTGTGCAAGAAACTATGGCAACTAAGGATTGACCCTCCTCGTAACAGGTTTTCCCGTTTCTTTACACATATCCTCAATGAGAAGGACATAGAAAGCTGCACGTAGAAATAAGCCTAAGTGAGACCACAAAACGATGGAACACTTTGCCAGACTCATTTCTGCAACATAATGGAAGCTGCTCAGACTCAGTCACTTATCATCATTACGCTGATGACCGACATAATATGAAACCAGCGTTTAAGATATTGTTGCCAATATGGGTTACCCCAAATATTCAGGCATTTTGAAACCCGCTGCCTACAAGTTGAAACTGCCCGGGACACAATTGATGGAGGTACTGACGTAGAGATGTGGCGTCACTACAATTCTCTATTGCATAACCTACCATTTCCATCTTCCATTAATTCAGCATATGTTAAGTTAACTGCATCAGTCCTATATCCGCCATACCTTACCCATTAGTACTATAAGCGCCTTTCGTCTATTCGAGTCTACTGTATACCTCATAATATCTCTTTACCGCAACATACAATGCGATAAAAACTTGACGATATTGTGAGCGAAATAAAACACCTTTCATATAATTTCCGCATACAATAATATTAGTTTTATTGAATCATAGAAAGGAATGAATGATGATAATGATAAAAGACAAATAATTCATTTTCAAAAAGTTGGTGATTAAGGCTTCGTTGAGGTAACGATAGATGAAATGATGCAAGCAAAAACAGTAATTCAACTGTGGCCACCTTCGGTGCAGCTATTCACCATACGACACGAATCTGCAACCTTCCGAAAACGTATTTCTAGCTGCACAAGACAGCTGGACAATGCAACTGAAATAGTACAGCGCCATTTCATTCGCAAGGTTTCAAATTTTTTGTAAAGTAGTCAAGAAATCCAACTTCTTGCAGTTCGCTAGATCTTTATGCAATGGTATTCTACAATAATCCAACCGG
>JAAVTS010003105.1:6055-22275 GCA_022845575.1 Baylisascaris ailuri | reverse complement strand
TTTGAGAAAAAAATTTCGCCTCCGATTTCGATGATTTTCGTACCAAACGATAGAACTTGATGAGCAGATCACGTATACTTTCTTGCTGCTTTCTGTGAAAAAAAAATGAAATTATAGGTGGACGAATGTTGTAGTTTCTATACAAATTTAGTGTAATTGATATTTGCTGATTTCTTTCTCGGCAGTCGTTAGGCCTAAGCAGTAACGGGTTGCTTCTTTCGACAGAGGTCTAAGAGCTCTATCAAACAATATACAGCTGATTATATTCTGAGGGGAAAGTTGAAAACCGAATCGACCGGCCAGAATTTCTGAAATCTCGATTTTTGCAATTTTGGGTATTGTCGTTCTCGGCGGCTGTTCCATATCATGCTAAAGTTCCCTGCGATTTGTGATCAGCCCTACGAGTCCTCTCGAGCGATATATAGATGCCGCTCGAGGGCAAATAGGAGCCCAGAAAAAAAATTCCCAAAAATCGCATTTCTTCAATCGTAAGAGGGTAGTACATGGAAACTTTGAGAAAAAAATTTCGCCTCCGATTTCGATGATTTTCGTACCAAACGATAGAACTTGATGAGCAGATCACGTATACTTTCTTGCTGCTTTCTGTGAAAAAAAAATGAAATTATAGGTTTACGAATGTTGTAGTTTCTATACAAATTTAGTGTAATTGATATTTGCTGATTTCTTTCTCGGCAGTCGTTAGGCATAAGAAGTAACGGATTGCTTCTTTGAACAGAGGTCTAAGAGCTCTATCAAACAATATATAGCTGATTATATTCTGAGGGGAAAGTTGAAAACCGAATCGACCGGCCAGAATTTCTGAAATTTCGATTTTTGCGATTTTGAGTGTTCACGTTCTGGGCCGCTGTTTCATATGGTGTTAAACGGTCTTTCGGTTTGTCATCAGCCCGCCGAGGGCGCTCGAACGACATATAGATGCCGCTCGAGGGCAAACAGCAGCCGAGGAAAAAGTTCCCAAAAATCGCATTTCTGCAATCGTACGGGGAAGTATGAGGAAATTTTGAAAACAAGTTTTTCATCTCCGATTTCAATGGTTTCAGTATCAGACAGGAGAACTCGATGAGCTAATCACGATTACTTGTTTCCTTGTTGTTTTATATGAAAGAAATGAAATTATAGGTGCACGAGTGTTGTTGCTTCTATACGAATGTATAGTAATTGATATTTGCGAATATTTTTCTCGGCAGTCGTTAGACCTGTGGTGCTGCCGCTTGCATCTTCAAATACAGCTTTAAAAGCTCTATCAAATGATGTATAGCTCCTTACATTTCTGAACAAAAATGAGAATGCCCAGTTTGAGGATGCTCAAAATTTAATGCTAGCATAATTCAGCATGAAAGTATGATTTTATATTGCAGTGAAACCACGGCATAAAATAATTCACCATCAAATCTACGATAATATGCATCATCATGAAGTGGAGTACTGGCGTGGTATCAGGCAAAAGAGACAGGACGCCGAATACTTTAGGAAATACAATCCACTCAAGAAGGCTGGAGAACCGGAAATTGGCGGTCATCATTGATTTCCTCTTGCGAACAAGTTGTAGAATTTGGATAAAATAGCGTTTGAATTTTTCGATTGTCTAATAAACGACTCATCTAATGCTTATAGGAAATCGGCTTCTGTGCAGCAAGAATGACGATTCGAATATATCTAGAGATGAGGGCAAAGAACTTTTACTTCTGTATTTCCCCTCGTCTCAGCTCGAAAATGTTTGTTGGCGGGCAATTTTTTGACGATATTTCCCGGCGAGTGAAAATTTTCGAGTCCGTAGTAGAAATACGGTAACCATCAAGCGGTCTTTGTCGCTTATTACGGTGGAAGTATTCAGGGGTTTGGTGAAAACCCTCGCAGATTAACTACTGCAATTTTATTCCTAGAATAAGGCTGATCGATGCGCACTTGCACTGCAATCACATAGCGAAATATAAAGATGTGTGTTCATGGGAATTTACAGAATTCAAAAAAAAAAAAAAACTCTTCTGGTTCCATGTGCAATAGTTACGATGTGTTAAAAGTAAACTATTTATACCTGCAATTATATGCTAAAAATATACGCGTACTCTAAGATATTGTAACGTTCGAAATTCAAACATCTAAAACAATACGGCTGTCATAATACGGGTTCATCATCAAATAAGATTAGCGATCAGAGTTGCAATATGGAGGCTAATAGTCTTTGATAGGCTATTAAGCCTGCTAAGCTACTAGGCTATCAATCCTATCAGGCTACTTATTAAGACCGACCGCTTCAACGCTATAATTATAGAGCACATTACAGGCATCATTGTCAAACGCCTTTTCAGATGGATGATCCTCTTTGCATTCCCTGAAATGGATCAAAATCAGATTGTCACATAAAATCGAATATTAATAGGTATATTTGTTAAGCAATATAAACCTATAGGTAGAACAGGTAATAGAACAGGCAACGTTCAGATAGTTTGTACGGTCGCCTAGAGTTTGCGGCACCCTATTGCGAGCAACAGCTAAGTCTATCGAAGCTTTAAAAATGGATCAGGTATTCACCCGTTTATGACAAATCTTTTGTGCTACCTCGGGAGAAACACCAGGTGGATGGACACTGCATGAGAGGGACACTATCGATCATTATATTTCGAAGCGCTTGAATCCTTGCTATTCTAGTTTCGGTATTATAACATCTTTGAGCGCCTCTAACATGTTTATCTCCCACTTGTGTGATACTGTTTTCAAAACTGCGATATATTGAGAAAGATCAAACAAGTATCGTTCATGACTATTCAATTCGTTGAGATACAAATGAAGCTTTTCGTAACAAAGGAAAATCCACCTATTTTACCAAAGACGAATGAAAATCGGAATTGCATTTTCTGCGCTGCCACCTCATCGCCGAAATACCGGAAGGAATTAGCAGTTTAAGGCGAGAGCTGGCGATCGGTGTCTTTTACGATCCCTAGGTAATCCCTTATTCCTTTTGAAATGAGTATTCTTTCTCGCAGTTTAGCCAACCTTATTTTAGGAGCGACAACGCTATGTACTTTAAATACAACAAAAAATTAACTAATAAACAAAGAAGGTTACATCAAAATAATAATACCCGAAATATTTGCCGGAGATTCCTTCCACTTGTTTGCTTAAAGAGAGATAGAGAGATGTTTGCGCCCCATCCTACAAGAGAAACAAACAAACAAACAAACAAACATTGCGTCGAAATATAGGATCATATAAAAAGTCAGCATGTCATTCACAAAAAAAACGACGATATTGAATACATTTTGTGACAGGAACTGATATGTGGACGCTGAAAAATTGAACTGTAGCGGGACTAGTGTACCGTCGAACCGTATTTAATGATTTTGCGTACTTATGACAATATTGCAATAGGGAAATTCAACTATTGAACCATCTTGCAGTATACTGTCATTGAATAATTTTGCTTTAACTAACCTAAAAAGTATTCCACCTAAAGTTCCTACTTTAACGAAATGTTTTCCCTACTACAACCAAAATGTTCTCTATTCCTACGTTGTATCGACTATCGTTTAGAGTTAATATTTTATCTGATACACCTGCGTATCGCTTTTGAATGACATCACTCTATATTAATGGGAATAACGCGCATTCCTCTCATTATGCAAATTTTTTCTTCGCAATGCAACGGCATAGAACATATCCAAAACAAAAATGTCTTCACCCCTATCTCAAGTAACCTTTTTTTTCTGCAAATATTTACCACGTATGCATTCTGCTAAACATAATGTTTAAGTAAAGCAGAACGATCACAAAAGAGTATGCCTAGGAAGATAAAAGATGAAACTCTACCATCACTAGGGTAAAGTGAAGCTAATATCCTCATGAAATACACAAAAACTCTCAACAATCCTCATAAAATTGAGAAGTTGACCATCACTGCAGCAACTTGAATATAATTTTATCGATATAAGCAAGCAATAATGCCGAACTAACCTTATCAGTTTTCATGAAGAACCACATGAAAGGTGCAATCATCTGTTTAAAGGGAGTTCTATAGAGGGGAAAGTAACGACCAAGATCGGTCCAGCATATTCCCGGATGCAAGGAGTTTATCGTGATCGTGCATGCCGGGTCCGATACACGTAGACGTCGTGTCAATTCTCGTGCATGCATCACCTGTGGATTTTGTTTATAAAATGCCAAATATTGCAATAATCTGTCAATAGTCAACGTTTACTTTCATTGAGATATGCTAGGTAATTATCATACCTCACCGGTGTACTCTTTATTCAACCGTCTAAATGCTCCAATTTTTACTAACTTCCCCGTTAATAATATCTGATATTCGTTTGAAACTTTATCGCTTAAAGCTTTAAAGCTTGAAACTTATGGAATAGATGCAATTACATTAGCACTTACTCATGCAAACATAGATACTATTTGCAACAGTTACCTATATCTTCCTTCTCTATCTTTATTGCTACACCTGAAGTTCGTGCATTATGGGATGGAGTATAGAAATGTTCAATTACAATACAGTATATACATGTATACACTTTCATGCCTCCCTAGAAAATTCCTTACCGAAAAAAAAAATAATATTAAAGAGCTAGCATTTTCTTTTATTGATTTTATGGTGCCACTACCTCTAGTATTTTAAAATTATGAAATTAGAATTAAAATTAAAATTGAAACCGCAAAAATATGTGATGATATCAGGTGCAATAATAGCAAAATTTCGAAAATATTGTACTGTTTAATACAGCTATCCTCATTAAGATATACACCTATATATCTGATTCAGTAAGCTTACAGATAAACGCCTTGAACGCCAATTTGATACCATTGTATTGGTGATCTTTTAATGGATATTTCAGGAAAAAAGAAAATGACCAATAAAAACAAAAATAAAGAATAAAAACATTGGCAAGTTTAGATCTATTATATGGTTGTGATCGATTGAAATGCGCTTTCGAATTGACCACAGAGGCATCAACACTATCGGCACGTTTATGTAGCGAACTAGAAACGTTTATGATACGAGCATTTCGTGCATTTCGTAGCATTGGTAATAATAATTCGGTCAATAGGAAATGACCTGAAATATTTGAAAATATTTGTCAATCTGCAATAAGATGCAAAAAATAAAATGAGTAGATTGCTGTTTCGAATTCCGCTACAGATATTTCACTGCTGCTAATGGTTCGTTATGTAATGCTACTAGTTAGAATTCCCCATGTCTTAAAATATATTGTCAGTTAATTAGGAAGTACCAAAGAATTTGGAAGTGCGGAGTAATGAGAAGACGGAGGGTAGGGGGGGGGGATGGGGAGGGAGAGAGTAAAGGGATGACGGAGGGAGGTAGGAAGTGCAATGAAAGACATCAAACAATGAAAATATGAATAATGATTTTGCGATGTTCAATTCTATGGCCACTGATTGCAACGATGAATTTAGAAGTACGAAAAATCACGACTGAAGAAGATAGCCGAGTAAAACTATGGCAAAACCTAAATAGGAAGCACTACGCTTCGAAACAAATCCTTTTTCATGGTGTCACATAAAACCATAAAGTTTAGTTCATCCTTAAGTTTTTCCACTTGGTTAAATTCACTAGAAGGTTTTTTTCCACCATATTGTAGGAGATGATGAGAGGCATTAGCCGTTCGACATTATGGGACAAAGATGTTCAACAAAATATCGTAGGCCAAATTTACCGAGATAGTTAGTCTGCCAGGTTGTTTCGAAACCATCGTGTGTTCTCTCGAATCGCGGGTAAGACATTATACCTGCGTTGTTCACCAAGATGTCGAGTTTCTCTACTTCTGTAAGTGATTTTTCAAAGAATCTGAGGTGGATTTCATTTATTGAATCAGAGCCAAAACATGCTTACCTGAACGGGTAGGAACTACCACTTAATATTACTATTAATTAGAATATTTCTCTAAAAACCTATTCTACGTGAGTGAATCTAGGGTTAAAATTTTAGCGTTAAATAAAGTATGGAAGAGAAGGATCGTATTGGAATCCAGCCTCGATTAGTTCTATCACATTTCGTTCCCCTTTTTGGACCATACTTCATAAAAATTATATTCAATGTATGACTTGGGGAGAGCATATGAATATCGAACAAGATTATGAGCTTATTTGTTATGACTTTCTTTTTTTCCTGAAACAAGCGCAACACTGCAAAAAAAAACACATATACACAAAAGACGCCTTTATTTCCCACACGTAAATGATTAGGCATGAGAAAAAAATCTTACCAAATTCGAACATAATCATAAGGAACTGTTATCAATCCTTACCTTTGGCAATATCATCAGCAAATTTACGAACGCTCGAAAAATCAGCCAAATCGATTTGCTTGACAATCAAACGTGTTGGCTCACAACCAAGCTAAAAACAATTCTTTATTATCATTTCAAATTTTCTATAAGCGCAACTGCAAACGTGTCATTTTTTTTTCGAAATTCAAATATAAACACAAATATAGATACAAATATTCTTGTATAAGCGGCAAAATCCTCATAGTTTCTGATATGGCATAGACATTTACTTTCAGGATGGCATTGACTTTCAGGATATTCATCATGAATATAGAAAGCAAGTAAATCCAACTGTGCCTGGATATATTTCGAACCATATTCAAATTATGGTACCACAACAAATACCGGAAATAGCCATCTTTTCTTTCTATGTACCTCTCAACCAGGCTTTGCGAATTTTTCAGTTGATTAGATAGTACTACTATTTCTTTTGCAATGGCAATATTCACTACCAGCTGCTGAAATATGCAGGACTTATTGAGTGTACCATTCGCTTGGAAATGCCACACACAGAGGCCAGCAGACCGAAACGGATATGTATGCGATTCACGACTAACAACTGCATAATCTCAAGAGTTGAGTGTTATGCGTGATGTAGAAAATATAGCTTTAAAATGCTTTGAAATGATGGTCAACGCGAACATTTACTGCAAGATTTTTGGTAGAGTTTTAACCATTAGCGTTACTAAACCGTTGTTGCTTCTTGCATGACTCGGCATTCTGTTACATGCCCAAAAAGTCTACCTCAGGTGCACAACAACTCCTTCGAAGACCACGTAGCCCCCGAAGGATATGACCGCTAAAGTTCTCAGCTCTCAGGTTCACGCATTTCTCATGTGGTATGTTGAAGCGAAAAGTCCATTCAATAAAGCATATATATACTTCAGCGATTGATAGCGATTATCACCGTTGCAAATGACTATATCAGCTTTGCTTAGCTATCTAAGACATCCATAAAAATGAGGCATCGATTTGCTAGATACCTGCAACAAAAAGGCATCTGTCGCGACGAGCGCACAGTGCTAAGTGCACTGTGCACTCGTCGCAAAAACATTCCCATGAAGACGTCGCAAGAATTCAAAATTTCTTGCGACGTTGTTCCCAGTGTCGGCCGATGTTTTGAGATCGGCTGACACTGGGAACGAAGTCCACTGTCGGCTGGAGCTGCTTATAAGCAGCGCCAGCCGACTAGTGGGGGGCTTCATTGGCGTGTAAAGGAGGGGGACTGCTGCCCCTCGAATGACCGACCCCGACGTCTTCCTCATATTATTCTGATTTGGTCTCTGCTTCAACTGTTTCGTATGGATCAAGCTTCTTTCGGTAAGTCGATTCCATTCTAATCACTAGTCCTACGGCGCTACAGCATCTACTTCTAGCATTTACTTTATTACCATAGCCGGACACCTCTCAAAGTATGTACTGATGCGATCACGTTTACCTACATTGTACAGTATGCATACCGTAAAATAAAGAAGTCTTTAACGAGTAAAACTCTTTTCGTATTCGATGAAAATGGCCCAAATTCTAAAAGTTCACAATTAGAATTTTATGGTTTCGTAATAAACCTATGCGATACCGATACAAATAATTTTGATCCAACGCTAATCAAATCCAACACATTAATATGATAATAAGTAGTGAAATTTTATGCTGTTAGAATGCAATTATACGCCTGATCACTAATGAATTACAGTTTAAAAATAACACCTTTACTAAATCGAGCATTGCTTCTCGTCCTCGATCAATACTTCTACATAACATATAGACTTTTGCACCTCTTAGGTTTAATTCCCGGACGGTTTGTTTACCGATTCCATTATTTGCACCGGTTACAAATGCTACTTTGCCTTTTGCCGAGACATGCTCTTGGAATTGTGCTCCTTTGAAATATTTCCTAAATAAAAGATTTTATTTTTATTGGCAAAAAAATGTTCGATAAAATGTTGAATAAAAAGGATGTTCAATAAATAAAAAAATTCAATTTTGAAAAGAAAATCCATGAAAATGAATATAAATTTCATATTTGAGTGGAATTCCTACAAAAATTTTCCCCTTAGATAGAAAATTTTTCCTATGGATAGAAAATTGGGTGAAAAAAACTGGCTGAAATTGGATCGAAACAGCCAACAAAAAATTTTTCTTTGCTAATAGTAGAAATAAATAAGACTGTTGTCCTTATTTTTTGTGGAAAATTCAGATGACCGAAGAAAATTCGACGAACAATTTCCGATGAATACGAGATTTAGATGATGCAATTAGATTTTAAGAAATATTTCACAAAAAATATTTTGTATAGATGATTTTTAGTTTAATTATTTTATTTCAAGTGATAAAATTAAATCGAAAGCCTTTACAAACCAAATATATAATTTTTCTATAATTTTATTATGTTTTCCGCCTGTAATTTTATAATAGATGTATTCATAATTATGCAATAATAAATAAATGTATAGAGGAATCAAAGAGTGAACTACCTGAAAAAAAAACTAATAAAAATTACTCACCTTGCAAGTATGAGTGTAACCGATGCGATTACGCCAAAGAGTGGAATCCTAAGAAATGAGGATTGAGTATCATCGGCCGACATCGCCACAAAAACTCTAAATAATAGATAGATCGATCGGAAATCGATTTATATGCGCTTATTCATGATATATCAACAATACTATTAAAGTAAACAATTAATTTTACTATTGAACTTTATTATATAAGGAGAGTAACTTCTATCATCCGGTTATATTTGATAATAACCTTACAGACCTATAATTGAGCCCGAAACAGGTGACGCACAACCTACCTTTGGTTTTTTTTTTTAATTTTATTTCATAGGTGTAAAATTTTTCAACATAAAATTGCTAATTTGTTGAAGTTATTAAATTTGTTCACAACAGCGGTGCTTATTTTATTCAGTTAGTGAAAATTCTTCGGCTTTTCTCTAAAATTCACACTATTCAATCTTAACTAATTTCACAAATCTAACCTATGAAGTGCAGTCAATCAAAAATAAGGAATGAGATCGCCTCAAACAGGTGCGGTATGAAAACCAACCTTATTCCCCCCCCCCCCCCCCCTTTGCGCTATGAAAAGCGGCCTTAGTCCCTCCTCCCCCTCCCCTTTCCAAGTTTAACCTCCTATAGGCAATGACCAAGTTACCCATTTTCTATGCTTAAATTACGCTCGCAAGGATCGTCATTATGCTGACAGTATCATTACAGAACAGTGATTACACAAATATATGACAAAAGGTATATGGCTTATGCATACACTACTTGGAAGCTTACGATAAAAACTCAAAACATAATATGAAGCATTGTTAACATCCGCTTATAACACTGGAATATTCTCGTTGAGCATATCAGCTGTTGTTTACGCATTTTTAGACATTTGCATCAGTCGTCTGTCTATCGACTAACATCGTCTCCACTACCTTTAATTAACCTGAAGGGATTATTGCTTAATAATAATAATCTTTAATCGTATAATAAAGAAAGCATGGAATTACATGTACAATATATACACAGACAAACAGAATATAGGTAATACCAGCATTGCACATAACCATGCGTTTAAAAACCCAAAAAAGATAGTTAATGAGAACAAATATTGGATATCAGTTGAAAAGATCATAATATATACGTGACGAGTAATATATATGTATATGATGATTAGTCATAACTGATATGAGGCGCATATGGTCGACAGATCACACTGCTCCAAACGTCTCTTAAAGCACGACGAGAAATTTGAAGGCTTCAAAACGGAAAAAAAAAAAAACTCAACTTGTCCAGCATTAATAGATTCACGAGCCTCAATTAACACTAAGAAAAAAAAACCAACAAGCAAATTGAGCGACATTCTTTTGTATATATAGCAAGCTGCTAAGTTCAAACTTAATCGTCCATCACATTCACGTATTGCAGCTAAAAATTCGCAATATTCTTATAAAATTCATTTCGGTTTCTTTTGAAGGTGTAATACTTGTATTTTAAAAGTTTTGCAAATTGCAGTCGTTAAACTATATACATCTGCAGTTCAAATAGGAGTGCATTTTTCTTCTCTAGCTTAGATGCGTGAATTTAAGTATACATGAATTTATTTAGGTATTTCAAGAGTAGGGAACGTATGTGCTCATCTCTAAGCTGTCCATGACACAAGTCTCATACAATCATACGAAGAAGCTATACCTGGCGCACATGGCAGTAGCGAAACGTGTTGCACGTGGCACATATGTCACAGAACAGTATAGCAAGCCGGTCGATCAATTAGTGTTGATGTCGCATCACAGAACTCTTCGCATTACCACTGTTGTAGAATGCAGATAAAATAAAGTAGCACACAATCGAAATATAAAAACACATTGTTGGCCATAATTTTCTTTTCATCTCCACCATCTCCACTCGATACCTTATCTAACGATATATTCGTCGTTGAGTTAAGAATCGTTTTTTATTGCTTTATTTTGAATAAAACTAGAATATCAATAAAAAAATAATTTCATTTATTTTTGTTGTGGTGAACGATCGCACTAGGATCTAATTTACATGTATGGACCTCAGTGATACATGTTCTTCTTTGTTCTATTATACTGCGCCTTTTCTTCGGTTTCTGCATGTTTCAAGCCTGTTTGCTGTTATGTGCGTTGACTCCGATATCTTGGTGGTTTTTCGTGTTCTTCGGTTCAGTCAACTGGTTCAGTTACCCAGTGCGGTTTGGTGCGCCGGTTCAGTCATAAATCTTCAACTACTCGCCACGCCTCGTCCGCAAGTCAGCAACACAACATAAATTAAATTTTTTTTTTAATTTCTTATTTAGCGTTCTCACTAGCAGAATTCAGTAATTTAAATAAAAATCCGAGATCTATCCTTTATTTATTGTTTTTTTCGGAATTCCGATTCTAATTATCGCATCGCAGTGATGTACAGAGAGGTGAAGTAGGAACATGCTAAGAGGGGTGGGAGAAGAGGATTGTGGTGGGGGAGGGGGGGGGGGGATCAACTTGCTGTACAATCGGTGATGATCTAAAAGGCACTGGATGAAAACAAAGGCGATCGACGAATGTTCTTATGGATCGTTTCACTAGCTTCAGCTTGAAATTTTTCTATAAATATAAGGAATCTTTATTCATAGTACAATAAGGCGAACAAAGGTTGGCCCGTTTTTTTTTGCTTTTGGACCTAAAAAATTCCTGGCCTGTTTTACTTGCCCTTAATTTAGAAACAAAGCGTCTTGGGCTAGTGTTGACATTCAAGACCCCAAAAAATGTCGATGCATTGAGTACAATTCGGATGCCTTTAAAAACCGGGCTCCTTATAATTATGGACCTTCCAATAAAATCGAGCTCCCCAAAGCAATAGCAGAGAATTCCAAAAATTCGAGAACCTTTAAAAGAAATTTTTTTTCGAGTCACCGATGGGCGCGTAAACTAAGGAAATGAGATGTTTTGAAGATTTTATTGCGGAAAATTTTAACTCTTTCCATTTACCAGGGAAAACAACTTAAAAAATTCGAATTATACATTCCATCTTCTTGCAGCATTTTTCGCTGCCTCAACAAAAATTGACTGTTTTAAAAATTTTATGGGAGATGATTCCACTAATCTTCACACAGAGAATTTTTACAAGTTCATTCGTTGTACCGAATTAACTATGGTCTCTATTCGTCTCAAAGCAACTAAAATTTGAGCAGATGGTTGCTCGTTGCACGCAGTGAATTTTTTTTTAAAATTAATCAATTAATTTTTTTTTTTGATTTTCAAGTTTATATATGCGATTCCAAAAAATATTAACTATTCGAGAATTACGCTTACAGAAGATCTATTTTATTCAATAATTTTATTCGCTTAATTTGACATTGATTGCGTGCTCTGTTACAGGATTGAAGTCCAGGATCGCTATAGAACAATTGTCCATTTGGATCGACTAATCTCAACGTTTTTTGTTTAATTGAAAACAACACTTTTAATATAATAGCAAAAATCCTCTCTTTTTTTGATATTCATTTCTTCATTTTTTTCCCTTTTGTTGAATTCGTTCAATCGTTGTCTCTAATTCAATTAGCCGTATTATTATAGATGAATCGAATCTACGGATATATCTTTGGATAGTAGCAATTATGAGAGGTGAGCTTGAAATGCAACTTGAGCCATATTATTGGTGTGAAGTGAGTGAAAAGCAAAAGATGAGGAATTTCGCTGAGGGATGAGTTTAGTGCTATGAGAGAAGCACTAGTGTAGAAGTGGTTAGCTAGCTAGCAAGCTAAACGAGAAAGCACAATCACAACGGCCTTCCTCAACAACGAAACAGCCCGCCGGCAGCTGTGTGTGTAACAGCGACCCGGTTAAGATCGCTGCTTTGTGCCGGTACCTGTTGTGAGGCATATATTGTCGGGCGACGACTAACTACATCTACAGACATATATCCACCTACATTATTATCTCACAATGGAACGGCCAACGACAACGACAATTAGTACAATTGCGATACGTGCCGGCAAACAAGCAACTATTGTCGTCGCCCTTTTAAAGGTTAGCAATTCATCTTGAAGTGTTTTATCATTTAACTATTTCTGCTTTACTATGATTCACATCGAAAATTTACATAAGTCATCTTAATTGTCTCGTTATTTTCTTTTTATTATTTAATTTTTTTGATTTTATTTATTTATAAATATTCTTATTTCCGGTGGGATAGTTTCCACTTATTTGTGAATTATTTATCTACGCAACGTAAAAAGATAAGAGCGAAGGTGTTCATTTCCATGTCGAAGTTCTAAAATTTAAACATTTCTTATTGTTGTGTGGCAACTGAAAATATTTTTGCCGTTCGCATTTTTATTCTATATTCGTTTTTTTTCATTTGTTTGCCAATAAAACTACCTAATAGGACTTTAAAACTTCCAATATTATAACGTACTGTTTATTTGAAGAAAATTAATTCTGCTGTAATTTAAAGTGAGAAATTTTTCTCTAGAATACATAATAGCATATGAATTCTGTACATCGATATTTCTTACAGCGATGACGTCGTGCAATGTTAAACATGACGTCATGCATATTTATGTAGTATTTTATTAAGAGTACAATTTTCCAATTAGTGGCAGATTTCATTTATATATTCAATGAAATCGTTCATTCACCTTTTTCGCTATTTTGTAAACAACTATTCATAACTATAGAGAATTAAAAAATTAGTCAGTCATTTAATTTGCGCATTTAATCTTTTTTTTGGGATGTAAAATTTTTCTCAAATATAGGTAGTGCGCTTATAAACGAAGGCGATGTAAAATTTCTCGAATTGGCATTGAACCAGTTTTTTTTCGATACTGCTTTTTATTGATAAATCATTTTATGATGGATTGCGAGAACATATGTGGCCTAGTTCTTTTGCCTTTCTATAGAATCGTGTGTATTTTCCATTGTATATTAGATCGAATTAGGAATTATTGTGGTTGCAATATTGATAGATGAGATATAGCGATAATAAAATCGAATCCAACACTCTTTAAATAACCTTTTTTAAAAGTTTTAAATGCAAAACAATAAATTAGTGAATATATTAACATATAAATATGATAACTATCGTTGTTCTGCACTAATTTTTCTACTTGAATAGGGAACTCTTGAGCAGTCAGCAATTAATTTAACTGAAAAAGCAATAAAATGGAAGTTTTTTTTTGTTTTTTGAATATCAAGCTTAAAATGAACTTTGCGGTTTGAATAGCTTCCCACTTGTTATATGCAAATTTTTGGATCAACAGACGCCATTGAGTTTCACAATATTTAACGGTGCATTTATTGGGAGGATTTACTACTTATTGCTTCATTCAATTCTGCTAAACTAAAACCGCATATATACAATAATGCCGCCTTATTTATAAGAAAATAGCATGCATAAATTTTTCACATAATAATACATTTTGAAACTATATGCGCATTATACACAACAATGAAACAGTATGAATTGTTTGAAAAAGAAAATTGAGCCATACTATTTGCATAATTTTTTGTGGTGCTTTTTCTGTGGTTCCTCTTTGTGGTAGCAAGGCGATATAAATTTTTGTTTTTTATTTTCTTATTTATTTATTTGTTTATTCATTTATTTCAATCAACAGAGCATTCATTATGAATGAAGGTCTCTTCATATCGCTTCCACTTGTCCCGATTCAGCGCCTCTTTGATCCAGTTGGTTCCTGCAGTCTTTTTTAAAGAATCGCTCACCTCATTGCAGGTCGGCCTCTACTTCTTCGGCAATCCGTGGTGTCCATTCTGTTATTCGTTTCACCCAATCCTCATTTTTCAATGCGGATATCTTCGCCGCCCATCTAAATTTCCTCATTCCAGCCTCGGTCGCCCAATCCTTTACCTTTGTTGCATCTCGAAGCCATTAGCCGTTCGCGGTTTCACTTTTATAGGCTATTTGAGCTTAGACATGCATGGCTTAGCCTTTGAGATAAGCATATAACCGCCGGCAGAATCAATCGGGGATTTTTCACCTGATCAAAATTTACGAGGATTTTAAGGGCTCACCTGATTTAAACCTGATTTGCAAAGGTCAAGATCGTGATTTTATTAGAAAAAAGTGTTGAAGAACTACAATCGGGACTATTACTTACTTTAAGGATGCTGAGACTGTAACATTGTGAAGTTGGAGCGAAAATTTTTCATTTATTATTAATCGATCCTGAATTCGTTATTTGTTTCTTTCAATTTTAGTACAAGTTTTCAGGTTATCTAAATTAGACATTGGAAAAGCAGCGCTGTTTAATGCCGATGAAATTTTGTTCTTTGCTCATTGAAGTACTTTTCTCATGCGAATGACTTAACGAGTGGGTGATGTTTGTTGAGAAAAACCACAACTTTATCAGAATGCATTATTTCGGCGATTGCTTCAGAAAGAGTTTTCAAGAAATGAAACTAGAAGTAAAATTAGGAATGGAACTTAAACCTAAAAAATAGCGAAATTCCCAAATTTGCCATAGCAGATCCAACATTTCGACGCGCTTTTAAATCGTCTCTAACTGGCTTCATCTGTTTGAAGCAGCATAATAGTTTTTGAAGTGGAATTTTCGAAATCAAATGATTGATCAAAAGCGCATATGCATAAGAATTAAACATGTACGATAAGAGTATTTAAAAAATTTTGATCAACTTTTGCAAGAAATACTCACAACTATCGAATTATTCGCCGAGTTCATGACGTTTTTGTTTTTCCCTTCTTGATCTACTTAGCACAATGATCGCAGTATCACGGCTAGACTTTATCTAGCAGTAATCCACTCTGAAGTCGTTTATTGTGCGTTGGAGCTGTTTCGTAGTGCAGTCGTCATGTTTCATTCTTTCGGTGAATGTAGTTCGAATTCTAGCTTTTATTTCTTTGTATGGGACGATGAGTTTCTATTTTCTACATATCTAATAGGGTCTATGCTTCAGGCATTACGGTAATTTATACGTTTCGTTATTTGCTAACAATTGAACATTTACGACAGGTTCTCCAATATAATCTCTTCAAATAATTACACGTTATTTTCCTTTGTTTTTAGAAATTACACGGCGTATATTTTCCTAATTAAATTGTCTTATATTGAACATCTAGTTGATTACTTAAGACTATTACTAGAGATCTTATTAAATAATTAGAATAATTACTACTTTTATCTCTATTTGCAAAAAAAAGCTTACTTGGTTTTCTTTTTTTCATTCCTTTGCGTAAATAAGATTACCTTCGCAAAGTATAGCCATATATTCATGAATCCAATAGAAAGTGTTCTTTAACATATGTTATGTAAAAGTCACCTTCGTGCAGGTGAAAGAGAGAAAAGAAAACAGAATAGAAAGTTCTCAAGCGAAGAAGGTCACTGTGTTACGTTTAACTTCCGAAGATATTTTATATTTTCTTGAATGTGTTTTATGCTTTC
>JAAVTS010003104.1:4052-22305 GCA_022845575.1 Baylisascaris ailuri | reverse complement strand
AGACCTCAATACTGAAGTTAAGTGAGTTCATTGCCTACATGCGGTTCCAATTTGGTTATTGCAAACATTGGCACATGTCAACTGCAATAGTATCACAATTATTAGCATCATACGATTTTTCTGAAAACCACATTCCGCTAATTTTCTCAAGCGGAAACTTAATTTGGCCAAAAATACAGAAGCAAAAGCCGTCTTAGATGAGCTCAATCCGTCATCATCACTAATATTTAAAAGAAATCCTATTCGCTTACCTCGTCAAAATAGTCCTCTTCGTCAGCGTTGAATGAAGAAATCCTTGAGGGTTTCCCTTTTAGTTTAGCGCCACTTTTCGATATGCTTTCCAGTGCATTATTCACCTAGAAATTCTTTCGTCAGACGTATTAAAAATAGAATTATTCAGATATCGATCGAAACGTTCCATTAATAAAGTTTAATTTTAGTTTAGTTTTTTTTGCAACCATCTACTTCGCAACTCTTTTTAATAATTTGATCTAAAATGTCAAAGATATTTAAGTTATCCAAAATTGGAGATTTTATTCGTTCATTTCAAAGTCATAATTAATAGTGAAATTATGGCGGTGCCCATAATATCCATTAATTCCACAATGAGCCACAAACCTAGCCGGGTGCTCAAAACACCATAGCAGATCGGTTTGCGGTTCCCGCAACTCGAATTGCTATTTATGCAATATATTCCCTGCAAATTGCTTTTTTCTTGGAATATTTGTGTAAGTGTCAACTATCCTTATATAACGGCTGTCAGCGAATTAACCAACCGATCAGGCGCGCCTTACCTTAAATCCTGTTGGGATACATATGGCCACATTTTCCAAAATAGGAGAAAAAGGGAAAAGAAAATGGTGGATTTTCATTTGTATTTACAATTGGCAAACAGCGAATGACAAAATGACGATCCTGTGTAAGTTACGGTAATGATGGTGTAAGCTACGGTAATGATGGTGCAAGTTACGGTATGGTTAACCTGCTGAATACAAAGGAATGCCACAATATTTTTATTTTTTTAACTGTGGTCAAAGTTTCACTATAATTAATGTTAAGTTAGTTACTTCATTGTGGTCAATGGGGCAGCAAACCACTGTTTAATTTACTTGCTGTAACGGTTAAAGTTACTGTAATATTACTGTAAATAAGTTAGTAAAAGTTAGAGTAATTTATAGCAATTCTCCCAGAACAATGATGATGCGGAAGCAAATGCTTATAAAGAAAATATTATTCGGTGGATGATAAAGCTAAACGGTGAAGAGAAGCGGAACATATGGATAGCAGACGCCTCATCGATGACCCATCCGTTTTGCGCTCAATAATGAGCTATCAAGGAATACACCTCATAAATTAACAACCCTAACAGAGAATATTAAAAGACCACACATTAAATGAGTAATAGACAACGCTCCGCAACAATGCTCTTTATATATTTGAGATATTATTTTTTGAATTAAGAAAAAATTTAGGCGCAAATGCCCGTCAGTTGTTGGTTCCCTCTGTGAAATTAATCATTACTGATAGTATTCAATTAAATCGATTGCAGTCTCACTATAAATTTTCTATCGGATGCTTCCGTAGAACATAAATTCGATTTCAATACTAAGCAATTTTATAAGTAAATTTGTAGATCTCCAGCTAAGCATGAATAGATTTTAAAAAATGTATTTTACGCTTTTCATGCAATTCCCGTCGTATGTAGGCGAATTAATATCTCATCTTCACTAACTAATATTCAAGAGATTAGATCTCCGAGACTTCCTCCTTCCCGCAAACACCAGATGTGACTTTAAAAAGTTGAAGGGAGCGAAATACTGTTATGCCGTTCTTCGTTTGTCATCGATTATCAAAACAGCCTAATAATTGATTCCCTCCTCCTTCTCTCTTTCCCTCCTTTTCCTATTTTCTCTCAATAATGTGACCAGATGAAGAAACATCTCGATTTGGGAACAAATACTACTGAAAATCAGGGCTCAATCATCGATTCCTATAACAAATTCATAGGTTGCATTAACTTGTCCACAAAAAATGTTGTATTGATTGGAACATTTTGAATGCAAGAGAGGAAATTCTTCAGCTAATGAAAAAGCATATGCAATGATAAGTTGCTGCTGTTTATGAGATAAGCAAAGAATAGAAAAAGAGTCGAAATCGTCTAAATCGAAGAATATTGAAATTGAATCTTAAAAATGCGAAACTACTATTAGTCAAACTTCAGGGTATTACAAGCTATCTGGCGTGAATTACTCTTGTTCGCATAACAAGATATAATAATAGTATAAAACGTTTGAAATCTTTAAATACAAGCATTTTTTTTCGCATAAAAATGAAAAATGCGACGGTACTAGTAGAAAAGAACACATATATAGCAAAAGGAAATAAACAAAAATATCATTGAAAATGTAGATACGTTGGAATGAAATATATAAAATTAAGCTAAACTAAGATCGTTGCATTAGCAGATGTGGCATTTCATTGCAAATAAGCAATGCCTCATTAAACTATATCGCTGCCGATGTTGCTACCCACATATCCCCCAACGAAACGAGACTACGACCCTGGAGGCTTTCATTTAATGAATCATTGTCATATCATTGAACGTACAACCAACATCAATAGATTGCTAGAAATTTCTCTATGACCTCTAACGTGCGCGAAAAATGCATTGCACGTGAATAGTATGACTAGATCGAAAATAAATTGTTGATGTCAACAATACGGATGGCTTATATATACGACTCCAATATAACGCTAAAAATCATAAATAATTCTATGATTAGTTCTAAAATGTCATAGCTTTCCCATAATTCGGGAAATAATTAAATGCGATGGGATCGATGAAATGATCAACTAAGAACTTGGAAAATCTTTCCGATATGCTCCGATTGCAACATATAAACGAAATTATCCACTGGAAAAATAAAAATCTTCCGATTCCATTGCATAAAGTTATATTATAGTGACGAATAGAACGTCTACACGATAATTAACAGCTTAAAGAATCTTGGAGATTTTTTTTTTTTGATATGGAAAGAGCAATTATTTTTTGATTAATAAAGGGAATATTACTATCATAATATTACACCTGTTTCCAAAATTCTCAAAAATTTATGTATTACTTGTTGATTTTCTGTGCGTTTTTGCAAACTTGATGCAATAGATATTATTGAGAAGTCATGTCTCCGTATGTCTGTGTCTATGCCTGTCTACCTATCCGACATTTTCAACTTATGAAGCGCTGAAATCAAGGTTAGGAAATTTTATCATCAAATCCAAACCAAATATCTATTAGTAACTTTCGAGATGACTCATCAACTCCTCAATGAGTTACGAACATTTCTATGAAATAAAAAAAATTTAAGCGCATTGTTTCACTGGTTGAATTGCCGTTTTATAGTCACATAGACTGGAATAAAACGAATTTTCTATAGGAGATTTGTGTGAGTGACCATTTCATTGAAAAAAAAAAGGATGCATTATCACAAATGTTTCATTATTCACTTACAAATGAGGAAGTGGTTAGCTCGACCAAAGGGATTGCAAAAAATGCTTATCATTCTATTGCTTTGGCATCATTCTCTAATCGTTTTCTATTTGATTTTTGAGCACCATTAACGCCGATTTAATTAGTACAATTAACGCCGATTTAATCATGGTCATTCATTGATGCTTATGATGAAACGTCAACTCGTTTCAACTATTGCTTTCCTATTATAAACACTTTGGAAACAGCCATATGATTGGTCAGAAATGTATAATACTTTAAACGATATTATAGTCAAAAATCGCCCAGAATTTGAAAATTCGCAGAACAAAATACAGGTTTAGATGCGATTATTACAATATTATAAAACACTAGTCATCTCATATGACGCAATGTTCAGTTGTGGAATCAGGCTGCAGTACGAGAAGCAATTAGTGGACGGCATTTGCATCGACATTAATCCTTCTTCAGCACTAATTAACGATGGCGCAACATTCCGTATAATAAACAAAAAGGAGTTCGTAAGCTAGGCTCGTGAACTAATTGTTGCAGCTTAAGCTCGACACCTTGACATTTTTCCTAAGACTTTACTTTGATGTATCAATTGTATTTATAAGCAAATTTCGCGCCACTTCTTGACTCTTTGGGTTGTATGTTAATACAGTGGGTGTTCAAAGAGAGCAGTGAAATTATCCCCGTAGTGAAGCGACCATTTCTACAATGGCGTCTGACAGTTGGCGAAGGATTCAACTATGCATCAGCAGTGGAAGAATGCATAAATTATTCATTAGACGCTGGTTAATTTCCGCCGAGGAATATTTGCATCGTCGGCTGGCGCATCCCAATAATTCGTACCGTAGTGCAAACCTCTTAGATGTTTACAGTCCAGAAAGTCTAACCACTCATGATATTTCCTCCCTCCACAGTTGCGTAGTACAAGGAAAGTCAAATCATCTCAATACGCAAGTTATTGTAGTAGAACGGTGAAGGCGGAAATGTCACATAGCGAAGAAGACTCAAAATAGTTGAAGTGCATAAAACTGTTTAATGTTCTTGATCCAGAAATTTATTTAGAGAACCTCTACTAACTCACAATAACATAGGGATCGACTGAAGAAGTATTGGCGACACCTTGATTGCTAATTGCGCGATGTATATTTTAAATTTCTGCGAAAATTTTTGATGAAAATTTTCACATCAATTCAATAAACGAATGAAATATTCAGAAATCACAATAAAATATATTCGTTTATCACAAAATTTTAATATCCTCGAGAAATAATGCAGAAAAAAAAATAGTTCCGATGTTTCGCTTCTTAATTTAGCTGAGAGCGATATATCGGGCATTGAGTGCTATCATTACCTGTACCCTACCCTCGCCCCTTTAGCATCCTTCAACCCCGTCGACTATGCGAGAAAAGAGAAAGTGAAAGTCGATCGCATACTAAATTGCGTATAACAATGTGCTCAATATCAAACAGGAGAATAATTTTCGATGGAACGCGCATAGGAATAAATAAGCAAACAGGTAATAAAGAAAATGACCAAATAGGTATATTGAAAATGATGTTGATTATAGAGTTTTTTTTGACTTAATGAAGAAAAACTTAATGAAAAGATGCTAAAAGAAACCGAAAAATTGGAGATGAAGAGGTATAAAAATGACAACTAGCATATCGTGCTAAGGGAATGGTGAGGTTTGTTGAAGGGCACCAAATATGAACAAGAGGAGAGACTGGCTGTGAGATAAGGTCGATGGGGGCAGGCGGACCGTGTGCGCTGCTGTCCACTCGTCTTTGATGGATCACCTCAACGGCACCGACGCTAGCGACCCATCGAGCCGATAGCACGACGTTACAACAGCACAACAAACCAACCAACTGACCATTCCCAAATATGCGAATATAGTGTTGAAGTCGATCATATTAAAGTCGATCAAATCTATGATTCGTCGTGAATAACGCTGAGTTGAAGGAGAAAACAACGAAAGAATAGTATAAGCATAAATAGAACAATATTGTTCTAGGGGAAAACTTTTCCGTGAATTTTCCAATTTAGCATAAATGCTATTCTTTCTATCTCATCAGCGAAACGACAAATCCCCCCAGTCACTTTGCATATAATAATGCCATCTGCAAACATTAATGAACTGTTTATGTATATATGCTAACTAAATCTCCAGCTATATCTTAACAATAGGGTGCGAGAACGAATATAATCCTCCTTCTTAAGGTTTGGCAGACTGCTCTCAATGGTTTCGACGATATTCCATAAATATATAGTGACTGATAGAATAATATAAATAATCCATATAGACAATGCGACAAATGTGACCGACGATAGATGTCGCTGCGTGGGCGAATCAGACAATTCAACAGACAACAGCGACTGGATGCAACAAAACGAGAGAAATCGAAAGACGTTTGCTATATGTAAATAAGGGCAAAACGCAATGCAGTCGATTTTTGCATCGTATGAGCGATTGTTTCACAAAAATAGCACACTTATTGCTCAAGATAATCGAATAGTTTGTTTGGTGTTTTTTTTTTTTTAATTTGTTTGCTCAGATTGACCGAAGATGGAGCAAATTTCACTGTTTTATCAGTAACAGAAAGTGGAAACTTCTATTGTTCGGCTAACTAAAGAATGAGCCAATGTTTATTCTTTAGTCGATCTTTATTACTCGGCCAATCGAAAATTTCTGATCCCATATTTGAACTAGTAGAGCCGAATAAAGTGACACAAATTTCCCAACCTTTTTTAAATCCTAGCCTAGAAAATTTAATGATCATATTTCGTATTCACATAGGAAATGCAAAAATTTAGGCTGTTTTGCTCAAAGTTTGCAATTTCAATATCCAACTTGGAGCGAATATATTCGAGCAATCGAATAATAAAGCTCCGAGACTAAAAAAAAAAGTTATTTTAAAAACGTGAAATAGAAATTTAAATCTAAAATCATAGCGCATACAAATATGGTAGAGTGCAATGCTGAAAAATCGACAACATTTGCGTGCCCATTTTGTTGTCAGTATTCATACTAGAGTGCATAATGTAATACACATTAGGGCAGCTGTGCCTCACTGTCAATCATTCAACTGCACATTGCATACACTAGCTTTATATTCACCTCCACATCCTAAATATATGGGACAATGAGAAATAAATAAATTTCAATATTTTTGGAATATTTGAAAAATATTTAAGTACATTTTATGGCACATATATGAGTTTTTATTTTAGCTATATGAAGAGCAATTATTACGCATTTATAGGTGGCATTATTAGTATGGAAAAGCCAATTATGAAGCATCTTATGGCGGTATTACAATAATTGAAAGGTAGATTTTAGAAATTGTAAAGTGATATTAGAAGCTGTAAAAAGTTTTATGACGAATATAATCGTCTATGTTAATGAATTTTTTTTTTCATTTTTTAACCAATTTTTTCCTCTATCATAGTGAGCAAATCAAAACAACACAACTAATCTAAGGATTCTAAACTAAGCATTACGCTTATTTCACTCACTCTATATCTAGATGGTAATTCTAGATTAAAACGGCAGACTTTTAATAGACGAAATTTAAGTTATTTTACATAAAGATCTAATATTAGCATATCGATCAAAAAATGATAAATAAAGGGAAATGTTTTGATCGGAATCCATAAGCACACTATCGATTAAAGCTCGTAGCGATTTAAAAAAAAGGCAATCAAAATCAATGGAATCATGACTGAGAACGGATCGTTTGTACACGATATAGTAGATGGATTTGAATGTACAAGAAATAATGGAAAATAGCAAAACAGCGAAAAATGTAAAAAAAAAACAGTTCAACAATTAATACCGTATGCAATGAATAATTGTACTAATTCCTATTATGAAGAGGAAACGAAAAATTCAAACAATGATAATCTGAGTTTAGTCATATATATGGATTACTGTAGTGAGGAAACAATAGATCTTTTCTCTCAGTAAACAGATCTACTTCTATACATAAAGGGAATGTTTATAAAGACATAGCCGTCAACGAAGCTATGCATCCTTAACAACGAACAGTAAGAGAGGAAGAAGCAAAGCAGATAAATGCAATGTGGTTAGATATGGAATTTGTGCAAAAATGAAACGAATAAAGGAGGTAATATTGCTAGGCGGATTGTACTTTTGCCTTAAACATTACCGTTAATTTTTGCTCAATAGAAAGAAATGAAAGAGAATGTATAAGAAGGGAAACGATGAAATACTATAGTATAGATGCTAGCAATCTGCTATTCAAACAACATAACACTTCCTCATATGAATATAGGAACGTATATTCACTATTCTTTTTGTTTTTATCTCACATATTAGTTTCAGTTTATCGATTAGAAATGTTAATCGAATTAAATCACTAATTAAGAAGAAAGAAACTGGAAAATATGAGAAAGAAACTAGAAATAAATTAGTTATAAACGAATGAATTTACGGATATTCTAAATGTATTAACAGTATAAAATATTAAAAATAGGAATAGGATTAAAACGATTAACGAATAAGATAAAAGCAACTAATGAAATAGAGCAAATAAATTCAATAAAATTGACTGTTGTTTCTTTTCATGAAATTTTTTTTAAGTACTGTTTTCTATTGGATATAGCGCAAGATATCGGTGTTTGTATTTGATAGGTTAGTTTTCATTCCGATTTGGTAAATCTAATTCGTATTTGCTAAATCTAGTTGGAAAGTTCGGATGAGAGAATTGATAAACTTCTGATTGGCAAGCTGATAATTTCTGATTAGCAAATTTGGCTCAAAAATGTCTTCAAGACCTCAAACATTGTGCTAAAATGTTGCGCCGATGCCGACGAAAACCACTTTGCTTAATTTTCAGTAGGTCCTACAATTCTGTTTAGCGTATTCCTTTTCGCCCATTAGATTATAGGTTAAAAACCCGAGATAATGCCTATCATTTTTTGTTGTTTTACTCTCGCTCACCACCGCTCACTACTATCGTTGTGAGGGCAATCAACCAAAACTTCAAAGAATTCATTAAAACTTTTGAGAATGGGGGAAATACCATAACGGCAAAAATTATTCCAGCCATCTAAGTTTACATTAAAAAAATCTTATAAACCATCAAACTAATAGTAAAACTTCAGATTGCGCAATGGGAACAAATTCCCCTTCGAGCATCATTCGGTTGCAACAGATTGGTAGGTCAAAAGGAGAACGGGTACCAAATCTATTGGCAATTCGATACTGTTGTTGACGAAGTGTTTACAATGGAAATTTCAATATATTCTTCAATACGATTGTTTTCCTATGAGAAAATACCAATAAAATGTCTTTTCTAAAAAGTTTTCCATTAACTAGTAATGCTTTATTTATATCAACAAACTTGTATCGCTTTTGGCAAAAATTTCAAATAGGTTTTTACCAATCTTTCTTTGTATCTCCGGCTCCAACCCCCTTTCCCCCTAGTCGACTATTGAAAAGCGGTCATTTAAATGAGAGCAGTGATACCTTACTGCATACCGTCAGATATACTCTGCTATGACAGGTAGCAAAAAAAAATTAGTCCTAAAATTTGGTAAGTATTTAATAGCTGGAATAATGCCATTGGGTGGAGTCTAATATTTGGCAACTAAACAAATGACGCATAGATAATGATCAACATTCGTGAAGAAATACATCAACGAATGCATAGCAAAACCGATACGAATGAGAACATTGCAAATAGCGAAATATTAGATGCGAATTACGCATTCCGCCTCTTATTGAGATCGTTCCCCTTTGTTTTCCAAATTTTTTTTTCGCATAGTACACCTAGAGAAGATGAACGCGATAATTTGAATAAACATATAACATTCATGTTATATTTATATTATATACTTATTTTATTACTTAATTTATATAGTGTTAATTGCAAATTGCAAAATTTAAATCCAAAAGTATTAATTGCAAAATTTCTGTTGTATTAATTGCAAAAAATTGTAAATTGTAAAATGTAGACATAACTATATTGTAAATATTCAATCATATTTAAGAAATTACTTAATAGTAATTTGCATACTATGAATAATTTAATAAACTAGTTTATATTTAATAGATGCATAAGAGCAGAAATTAAAATTTTACATTTAATTGGCAGATCCAATTATATAGACAAGCGCTGATCGCTTTTTCGCTCATCGAAATTTTGGAAAGTGACATGACAACGACCTTTAGACAGTGAGAGCAAAGAATTGAAGAAAATGTAGTTATAAACGATAAGAATAATCTGTAGAAAGAGCAATTCCTTAAACGAATTATTTTTTGAAAGATCTTAGTGAGTAAATCACATCAATGAATTGACTATTCATTAGCAATTTAGCAATGAAAACTCAATCATTTACGGAAATCACTGAAATTCAATAAAAACGAATATAATAGAAACTCAAATATATGCCCAGGACCAATATATCATTAAATTTATTCACAAATAAGATATATAAAAGGAAGAAAAATTTAATATGAATGAGAATTTGCGGGCACTATTTTATAATATATAAAAAGAAATATGTACTGTGCTATGAAATGAACTCCGAGAATGATAACTTCAAATCGAGAATTAAAACATTAGCGAAAATCATCTAATGTTGCTCAAAAACAGCGATAAATCAAAACAATTCATCAATGGGAAAGCTGAAGAAATGAATGATTATGTGTATTATGAAAGATTATATGTATTAAGTATTCTTCACCTATTTTGCAGTAATAAAATATGTAAGTAACGCGCCGAACATGTAAATAATATTTAAAGGTTAGTCAGATTATGATTCGACAACACAAAATTCCAATTTATGAAATGGTACTTAAATTTGCAATTGAATAAAAAATATTTAGTAATTAAAAGTCAGATTAGTCGAATGATAGTTGGAGGGAAACGAAGGGACAAATTTCAAATTGACGACAAAAAAGTGTGAACTCTACAAGGATTGATTTATGGATGTGAGTGATGCTCAATGTAATCGTTAAAGTTGTTTTTCATTGTTCATCTATGAGAATTAATTATTTTCACTTAATCTTTTATTGTTGTTCAACGATTGCGGAGTTATTTATCTTTTTTTCAGTTGTTACAAATATAAAAACTTTGTCGTATATTACGTAAATGTTTTTAAAATGTCATCGATCTTTTCCAGTTCGAGAAACGATCAAAGATTATTCTATACATCAAAACGTTTTCTAAAAAATACGGCATGATGAAGAATTAAATTAATATTACATCTATTTTTCAATTTTTCTCTTTCTTTTTTTCACCTCTCACAAAAGCTTTTTTTTTGGGAAATTTATCAGTCTAAATCACTTCTTGAAGATGAAGACTAAAATGAAAACAAGGCTCATGCGATAGATTTCGCAAACGATTCAAGCAAAGTTCGCAAATGAAATACTTAATTCTTATAAAGATGAAATGTAAAGCGGAATAACGCTCTCAATCTCGTTCTCCGAATTGATGGTGCAGAAGAAACGTTATTATATAACCTATCTCATCTCATTTCTAAAATTGCAATCACTTCAATTTTGCGCTTTAAAAAATGCAAAACTCAAGAAATACGGAACTCATTTCGAAGTCTTGTTCTCTTTTTTGTCCTTTATAAATTTCCGCATATAGTGCATATCGATCATATTTAAATTAATATCCTTTAAATGATTTTCGAATGGGTGAAAGAAAAGAAAACGATATTGCAATGGCCAAGTGCTAGGATTATATGCTTCGAAAGGATTATAAGAATAAGGCTAATAATACAAAGTTGATCAAAAGGTGCGAGATATTCAACGTTCTGAGTGAAATATTCGATATCGGCGCTAATATATTAAATATGGTTGGTAATTAAATAATTAATGAAAATGGAAATAACAAATTCTAAAATAACGGAATAGCTAACTTAATAACGTTTAAATTAAGCGGAATTTGCGATAAGTCGCCCGCAGAATAATGTTCAGCTTAGTTGTGGATATTCGCATTGCATCGTTAAATTGCTTGTGTGAGGATGCAGCAAAAGGCGACTCTAATTACGAAATTTAAGGCAAACGCTTCCACACAATGACCAATCATCCTCACTAAGCCCGTTTTCCATTAATAGCATAGCTCAGCGATATTCCAGTCAAAGCCAACAGCAGATAGCATGCCCGAGCGCAATTAGCACTGACGAACGTGGCTGTTTGGCCTAATGGATAAGGTGTCCAACTTCTAGTCAGAAAAATACAGATTCGACCTCTGTTTGCGTCAGGAGTTTTCTAAGGTTTGTCGCAACCCGCGCTTGCTTCTCAAGCACACTCGTAAGCTCTTGTAGTCATGGAGGTTTTAGTCCCTTCATAGGAACTAAAACCTTCATATATATAGACTATTTGAAATAGTCTTATTTAGATCGTATCAGCGTCAATGAAAATGGATAGAAACGTTTACTTAGAGGCAATTTCGAATGAAAATCGCTCACAAAGATCATTCGAATGATAATGGATAGAATAAAAAGGAATGGAGATTATTTTTGCAAGAGGCTCTTAAATGAAAAAAAAAATTGCATAATGGGAAAATTCCACATTCTGCGTATCCACTTTCGTCATTGATGAAACAATGTACTTTCCTTAATTGAGTATACAATTGGGTTGTATCATATCGAAGGTTGAATATCTTTGGAATTCATGAATAGGACGAAACGAGAGTAATTGAGAAATAATAAATTTTATGCAGATAAAACAGAAGTTTCATATGAAAACGAAGAGCGAAAAATAAAAGTCGTTATCAATTTGAATGATCCTTTTCGATTTTATTTCACGCGTGGGAAGGTGAAGATGTATTTCAAATCTTAATTTTATGAAGTTGTCGGTAAAATCCCCATATAGAACGATTGATCACGATGGGAACCCCGACAAAAATGTCGAGGAATTCCTCAATGGTGAGCAATTTCTTCAACCTCAACGAAAAATGTCGGAAGAGAAAAGTCAGGGAAATGCTCTCAGATGAGGACCTTGTCGGGGATCTGCGACTTCATCCTTTATTACACCTGCCGTACATAAACCCGATTGTTCATTGAATTTGACTTCTGAAAAATTCCCCACATGGTTCTTTTGAAAATAAAATCTCAAAATTTTTTTTTTTTGACAGAGACCTAAAATCAATGTCGGCTGATTGAAATTGCGCAAAAGCAAATCTGAAGGAATCTTCGCGAGCAAAGAGATTATTATTGGTGAAATATAGGCGTATTAATATTATTCTTTATTTTAGGAGAGAGAACTTCAATGATGCGTAGCTCATTTCTTTTCGCTAAATTTTATTAACACACAGTTTCGCTAAGTTTTATTCCATATATTTAAAAATATCTTGTTTTTCTCATTTTAAGCTGGAAATGACGTCACTAAAGAACGGTGGAGCAAGGGAGGGTTATTGGGGCGATAGTTATTGACTCCTCGCAATGAAAAAACAAGGATATTGGAAAAAAAAAAAAAAGAAAGATTTAATGAAACTTTTGTCGGGATTATGAAGTTATTCCATTCTTCGAACAAGCATTATTTCGATTTTCTGCAACAACCTCTTCTAAGAATGTTCCCAATGGTCGTTCTATTCCACTTATGATTGCCCTCAGAAACACTTCAATAAAAGTGTTTACATAGTAAAAGTTGAGTGGGAAATATTGTAAACTTACTCTCAACACAGCGGTTGTATTTACCGATGCAACACTATTGCTCACAACACATTGATAATATCCACTATCGAGAACATCCAAATCAGTAATTATAAGACGTGACCAATATTCACGATTCTTCACTTTTGTCTTACGATTTTTCTCCAATGGTGCATGATTCTTCAACCAACTGCAATTTTATAAACTTTAAAGTTACAATTTATGAAATATAGTCATTTATAAATTGAGTAATCCATATTTTCGTATAATCTATTTTTTATATGTGATGAAATATGGTGATAAAAGTCAAAATTTTGAAAATTTCTTTCAATATCAACTTTAATTTTTTTTCTCTCAAATTTGATCTATTTTAATGGCCGATATTGATCCATATTGATTGATCGATATTGATCGTTACAAATAGTGAGATTTTTTTTTCAGCTTCCCACTTGAAATGAATCCCACTATTTCACGAATTAGCTCAGATATTGCAATAATATTCGTAAGGAAAAAGCATAATGATGGTATTTATATGAACCCAATTCTGTAACAAATGAGTTTTCCTTAAATTATATACAATTGCAAAAATTAGCCAATACAATTCGAGAATTGAAATCTGTGATCAAATAAAATGGAAAATTTGCTCTCATTCTGAATTATCCAGCATTTAGTCGACAAATTATTTAATGTAAGAGGCAATAGAGAGTAAATTCAAATATTACGTGAATTGTAGTGGTAATGGGCTACCGGCCGCCTCACATTTGAATCGCACCGCTTGACCGGAATTCTTTGTGATGTTGCTAAGAAAAGAGTTCAAACGAATGTACGGCCTCTTTGATGTTGATGTCCCATCTTCCATACTGCAAAAATAGAAAGCGCTCACACAATATATCAAAATCATCTCATAAATTATATTATGCGATATACAACAAACACTTAAGCATGAGCTTGAGCCTGAGCTCCAGCTTAATTTTAGAACTAGATAACTCAGTCAGGTGACCGACCTTCTCAATATATCTATTCATCAGTTTAATTCTATTGTCATTATTATTCAGCTCTTCTTTAAAAGATTAGTGATGTTCAATGACTCCAGCATTGCAATCCCATCACGCCGTGTAAAAATAAATTTTAAAAATATCATAAACAAGTGATTAGAGAGGAAAACTGGCAATATTATTGCCACTGCTTTAAGCATTTATAATGCATAACAGTCAAGAAGGTGAGAGAATTGATCCAATGGAATAAGGAATTCGTGATGATTAATGACCAGACAATTCGAATAGAATGATAGAATGATGATTTAAAAAAATAAAACAAAGCAAACAAATGTGTGTATTGCAAATTTCATCATTGCAATTTTCCCAACTTGCAAGTCGAAGCGATCGACATATAGGCAAACTTCGAAACAGATGCATGCACAATCACACATATACATGCTGATTTGCAAATTCACACATAGAATGTTTCTAATTGTAATATTGCACCAGCATATTGCATATAATAGATAGAGAAATGTTTGAGTAACTAGAGTGAAGTAATGGCAACGTATCACTGCTATATACAAATAGGAATATGGCATGTTGTGCAATAGTGTTTCAGCTTAATTAGTGCTGTGTGCGTATTGCTTGGCATAGCTTCACAATTTGTGCAATACGAAACGAATTCCATCAAGAAAAGAACCGAAATAATCTTTCCCCAGAGTGGAGCCGCATCGATTACACACTCTTGCAAAGTCGATTTCCCTACGAAATATCGTAGGAAATCCAACTTAAAAATACTCCTGAAGCTTATATTTACAAAGTCTAAAAAAGTGTAGGACACAGAAGAGGAAACCGGATGGTAATGAAGGGGCTTGCGTTGAAGGTTTTACAGTAGTTCAGCTCGGGAACATCGTTACCATAATTTCAATATAATACGACAAGAACAAGAAAAAAGTTCGAAGGTGATTTTAGACTGAATATTTCATTGCATCATTCACTTGAGAAATTTCGCAAAAAGGCAATCTTTGCCAATGGAATTGGTGATGACAACAACTCGTCTTTATGTTTGTATGAGCAGAGGGAAATAGCCATCATATATTTTTGCAAAAATGCAACATCAACATAAGAAAGTTTCTCAATTAATTACTCTTCCCTGAAACTACGAATATTACCTCTTCTACCATCGCTCTTCTAAAATCTTTAGGGAAAAAATCACTTTCTTCTTTGGAAACTCATATTTCTTAATGAATCCACCCTTTCATCATGACCTATGAAGCGCTATTTTCGAAAAAGGATTTTAAAGATTTAGTTTATTTTGGAAACTGCGTTTGATATGTGCAGAATTAATTTTTTCTCATATAATTAGTATGCTTTACGTACTTATAATCACTCTTATATTTGGATTATTTCACTTAGTTTTAGCAATATTCTACGTACCGCTTTCAAGCATTTAATCTACACTAAACTATATGGTAACAGAAATTATGATCAAAATATCGATATTTTTATATATCTTTTTTTATCTTTATATTTACCCAAGTTTGAGCTTGGGTAATTAAATAATGGCTCAGAGAGCCGAAACATTAGCATAAATTATTATTCCATTTCTACTCGACGCATTATATGGTCATAACGAAAGAAACAGTTATACTACGACATCTATCGATCATGCATCTACGAAACAACAGTGTTATTACTTATATTCAATATCGATATTATTTCGAGTAATTGATAAAGCAATAATATGACCATTACCTTCGTTAATAAGGTTAAGAGAGCAAAAAAAGGCTCAAGTTGCATTTGTTTGAATATTTTATTCACGGAATGAGAATTGCATGACTTGGTTGGGTTTATCGAAGAGAAAATCATGCGATGTGAGCAAGATATAGCAAGAAGATTCACATCGGATGTGCGTGTACTCATTGAGATGCTTGCGTGCTCACAAAAGAATTTCGTTATACTATGAAAACATTCGCATTCAAAGAAGTTATTTCGAGGAGTAACAAACAATCTCATATATCGCTTAGAGATTTTTCCTATACTGATGGAAAAAAAAAAGAATAAATTAAGAACTGAAAAAGAAGTTCGGTCATAAATTTGCTCTTCTTGTAGTCCAACTAAGATAGAAATTCGAGTATGAGTATCAATTTTTTTTTTAATTATTAGAATTGAAAATGCAACGAAGATTAATTTCAGTTGTAAAAATTTTTTCGGAATTATTCCAACAATATGAAAAAGCAATTCCAAATATCATGGTTCTTTTAAAAAACAAGCGAAGTAGTACCTTACGATTAAGTACATTCAAAGAAAAAAAAAGCTTTCGACCTATTGAAAAAAATGGGAATGTTTTCAGTGCTTGTTATATAGTAGACAAGTTCATGTTTTGAGAGATACGTATGCAAATTGCATAGAATTGCATACGGGATTTATGCAATCTCCTTTGATAGTCATTTTTCGACGATGCAAAATTTGCATCAAAATTTGCATACGTTTTTATACACAGCAAACCAGTAGCAAAAAAAGACATATGTGTTGATATAGTAACGTCATAGTGCATATCTTACAAAAAAAAACCCGTAAAAAGTCACTAAAATTGCGACTCGAGCCAAAATTAATTGAGATCAAAAACGAAACGGAACAATAAATGGAAATTCCCTAAACGATCGGAAAACTCGAAAATGATGGAATGATAAAATGCTCTTATATGTAGGAAAGTTTGCAAAATTTCGAGCGATTTATGCAAACAACGGATGAGATGCCAACCGGAGGATAGCACTCAGAGCCATTTATAATCAGCTTGTCATGCAGTCAATAAATGAAGGCACTCTTTTCTCTCAGTGAGACACGACGATGCTTTATTGCATATACATATATATGTAGGGTGTGTGGAAGAGGCAGAGACACACAGCATTTGTAAGCTAGAATGCAGCATTAAGCTTGTCCTCAATCCATACCAATGACGAGGGCTCATCGTATTTGAAGGCGAAATCGAGAGATCGTTGCGAAACGTTAAATCAACTTATTCGCATACAAATCCAATCAACGTCTACATGTATGATTCAACAACCAATATTGCACTATTGAATCGAATGACTAATCATTTAGATGCGATAAAATGCTTGAGGGAAAGTTTCATTTCTTAAATATTAGTGAGAGATCTATTTTGAGTTGAAAAGTTTTTTTAGCAATTAGAGAATTTCTGAAAATGAAAAATATTTAATAAAAGTTTGAAGAAGAGAATTTTGTGGGTATTTTATAAGCATTTGAAAATAACGGATTTATCGATAAAATTAGCCAGTGTTAAAGGTACTATGTTCCGACATATAGCCTATCTTTTTCTATCTGTCCATTCATTCCCCTCTTCTTTACGATTTCTCTACTCCCTAACCCTCCACTTCTGCTCTGTATCATAAACGACTTCCCATGAAAGCCAGAAATTTCTACTGCCAACTTCTATCCATAATATTTATATTAGTGAACAGGGGGAAATTTGTAAGGGAAAGTAAATCTCATCACTCGTTATATTTCTTTACAATAAATATTCAAAAGTGTTGAATATGAATCGCAAATTGTATAATTGGAAAGATATTCTCGCCAGTGGTAAAAATCAAATAAAAAAGCACAAAAAAAACTACATTCAATCTAATAAATTCGAAAATTCGCATTTTTTTGCTTGGGAACGCGCATCAAGGAAGATGGCATGATATACGCTTTTTACACATTAGATGAACAAATCAACCACTGATAATAATTATTGGAATAGAACAGATGAACGAAAGCCTCTTGTGCTTTCCTTTTCACGGTATCGAACGTCTGAATTAATGCGCCATTAGTTTAAAAGTTTACTTGGAGAAATAAAAATCATTTGCAGATTCGATCACTAAGACGGACATTTCCTCACATGTTTTGTTCATAGGGCATTCCATTCACTGTCTTTCCTCTTGTTACAGTACGCAGCCGGGTGCTACAACGCTGGAATCACGCCAATTACCCAACGCCACCGATGTGCGTACCGTAACTTTCACAGCGAAGATAACATGCATTCGCCCAATGCAAGTGTGCTATGATGCGCTATAAAAGTTATAACTGCGTTAGCAAACTAGGAATCGTTTGCAGCAAATTGCCTTTGAGCAGTATATATATA